>JAODKC010000002.1:2502152-2578218 GCA_026777985.1 Mormyrops attenuatus | reverse complement strand
ATATATATACACATATATATACACACACACACACACACACACACACACACACACACACACACACACATATATATATCGCATAAAAATATATGATTGACGTATTAATTGACATCACTTTCAGAATTTTTTATTAGTTTCCAACCTAAAACGGATAATTCTGGGCACGATGTTTGGCAGTAATTATGTAATATGAGCCGCTGATAAAATACTTAGATACATCATTATCGTGTAATTTGCATACCGTATAAGGTTCTTTAAATCCTTTTCATTGTTTTCCCGGATGACTTTTTTGAGTCTCAGCATATTTCAATTAATTTCATATCAGTAAGGGCACATTTCATATCCATACTCTGATATCTATTCATGATACATAATGAATTCGTTCTTGGGTATTTTTTACCCGTTTCTTGACTTTATCAAGAAATATATATTATGCCTTTTGTCGTTTAACCGAATATCTACATTAAAACATCATAAAATGTCTAAAGACATCATTAATATAATAGCAATTTCAATTCGGTTGTTAACAATGGACCAAAAATGAGACATCTAATTCTTCTAAAACTTATAAAAACGTATGAATAAGATAAAAGTTACATTCCACATAAGTAAATGAAACGAAAACTGACGATTTTGTTAGCTTTGTTAGCAGAATTATATTTAACAAAAATTAATTAAGTCATTAATAACTGGATTTGGCTTTTTGTTAGAAATTTTCGAAGGCAATTTAGAAAAATTTCTGCGATTTGATTTCATTTACAGCTGTTAAGAAAAATCCTTGCTTTACAAACCATGATATATATTTTTTTGTTAAATAACCCGTTAAACTTCTAATTTCTATTAATACACACACACACACACACACACACACACACACACTTTTCACATCCAAGAACACGATTTAATGTTTTTCCAAATAAATAGCTTATTTACAGGGAAAATACACTGTTATGTGGACAGTCCTGATGTCCAGTCTTACTGTTTCAGTTCAAGTACCATTGAAGCTTGTCATCAGAATCAGAATTTGCTTTACTTGTCAGCTGCACTTACAAGTACTAGGGATTTGTCTTGGCAGTATGAGTAAATACTTTCAAAGGCAACACAAAACATACATTTTAAAAAGGAATAGAGTAAAAGTTTTAAAAATATAATCAATAATATAAGACTCAGACTTGACTTTATTGAAATAAAAAATGCTTAATTTCATAGAGAATAATTTCACATTATTATTTATTTTTTTTACAAGATATATATGGTGTATTGGATATGAAGAAAACCAAAGAACACTGAGCCACAGTAGATGAACTGCATTTCCAAAAGGTGTCGTATTAAAATTATGTTCAGGCAAACTTCTGGGTGCCCATGGTGATATATGCATTAAATAATCTGACACATTTTGAAAAGATTAGCTTTATTGTTTAAACGTGCTACAGGTATACTCTGTATATAAAATTCACACAGCCATTAAAACTGCTGCATGTGATACATTTAATTATTTACCTATCTGAGGTGAGTTAAGCGCTAGGAATTCTGGGTGGTTTGACTGATTTACTTTTTTGTAATTTGAAAGTCCAGTCATCACTGATGCTTGCAGCATGCAGGACACCCCCTGGGAAGATATTCAGGCCATTGTAGGGCCCTGGCGCCCACACTCTGATAAGGCAGTGCAGAGATTCCGGGTAACTTTAATGGAATTCCCTGTGGGAGAGTTCCTGAGCTCCCAAATCAGACACCTGGTCACTGTTGCAGGGTCCCCCCCCCGAATCTGAATTACTGAATAACCACTGGAGGTCTTACACACACCTCTCTATTGCCCCATTCCCCCCCCGCACACCCCTTCTCCAGCAACACTGACCCCTTTCAGTGTGTCTCGGCGGATCGGCCACCCGTACCAGAACCGCACGCCGCCCAAGCGCAAGAAGCCACGCACGTCCTTCTCGCGCGTGCAGATCTGCGAGCTGGAGAAGCGCTTCCACCGGCAGAAGTACCTGGCGAGTGCCGAGCGGGCCGCCCTCGCAAAGTCTCTCAAGATGACTGATGCCCAGGTGAAGACCTGGTTCCAGAATCGCAGAACCAAGTGGAGGTAAGACAGGTGACACAAACGTGAAGTGAGAAGGTGTCACACTCACACCAAAACAAAACAAACTGCAGCCGTTAATGGCAGCTTCACGTCGACTGCAACACTGTTGCTCATCTCAACATCTGTATTAGGCCATTCATTTGTAAACCAGAAAATCACAAACGAAACTAGCACTATGAATACATGTGGAGTACCACTTGCATTTATTCCAGCAATATTTAATGCACGGGGATGTTTAATATGAGCACAACAATTTTATGAGTGGTACTGAGTAGTAGCGTAACAAAGCGTGATTATCCATGTCTCTCTAGTTCTTATGTAATTGAAAGGCTGAAATGTTTAATGTTGC
The DNA here is from genome assembly GCA_026777985.1 of Mormyrops attenuatus. NCBI lineage: Eukaryota > Metazoa > Chordata > Actinopteri > Osteoglossiformes > Mormyridae > Mormyrops > Mormyrops attenuatus. Next base: position 2,575,789 of record JAODKC010000002.1, on the reverse strand, counting down.
GTTACATCGTATCTGTGTTCAGCTCGCAACACTTTTGCAATCATCACTACTTAAGTAATCCTTTTTTTATACCACCATTTGTATAGCATATTTTCTGAATACATCTACTCCATTTTCTGGGGTGGAAATACAAGCAGTTTGCACTAATAATAACCGATTTAGCCTTATTAACATATGACTCATATTGTTGTGATGGCTGTGCGGGGGTGTACGTGTATTTCTTCTGCATGATGTGTGCTCCGTATGTTTGTCCCCAACCACAGTGCTCACTGGAAAGGAAAGTAAAGCTGGCCTGAAGCTCTAATGTATCTGCACTTTCTGGAGGCACGCCAGCTGGGCTCACTGCCGTCCACAGTGCCTTTGCCCACAAAACTGTTCTGTTTGTGCATATAGCAACCCGATGTTGGCAGCAGAAATATGATTAAGTGCCTAAGTGGCTGTTACTGTTGCTCACCGTTACCAGGGTGATGGCGGCCATCTTTCCTATTGACATCAAGCCAGTGTGACTTAATGAGCGATCCACACATTTTAAAACCGTGATGTAATCGACAAACATAGAACTGCTGGAAAATTGTCCACTTTCAATCAAATCACTGGATAAAATCATCTATAGATATTAGCATTGAACCATATTAGTAGAAAAAGTGCCAGCCAAAAGCCTCAGTGGGTCAAATCAGTGTCTCGGCTATTCATCCAGACTCTAAGCATCTCATTTCTGACATTCATGCTTCTGTCTTTAACTCGTCCACTGTGCCTGTTTTTAGCAAGGGTCTGACTGACTCTCCGACTGTCCTCTCCCCACTTGTAACCCCGTTGCCAGGCGACAGACGGCAGAGGAGCGGGAGGCGGAGAGGCAGCAGGCCAATCGGCTGATGGTCCAGCTGCAGCACGATGCCTTTCAGAAGTCCCTGGGCGACTCCATGCCCCCTGACCCTCTCTGCATCCACAACTCCTCCCTCTTCGCCCTGCAGAACCTGCAGCCTTGGGTCGACGAGGGAGCCAAGCTGGGTGGTGTCACCACATTAGTGTGAAGGTAAGGGCATCTATTTTCTGACTCTCCATTTGGATAACTGATTTCTCATTGACTGCCTTACAAAAAAAGCTATCAGTCTCCCTGCCGATGCCTTACCTTATTCCACGGTTTGACTCGTTTTCTACAGCAGGTTTCATTAATCAGACAACTTCCACTCCTGGGAAGAAAACCGCAACCCAGAGGCACAAAGTGGCAGTGCTGGAGACAGTGTGCAGGGGTGGTAGTGGATGCACATGCCTTTAGGAAGACCAATAAGAGGAAGTATTCGAAGAGTACCTTTAAGAAGAGCCAATGAGGAGACATAATGGAGAGACACCCAACTGACAAAAGCCAGTAAGAAACAGTATTCAAGGGGAGCATATTACAACAGCCAATGATTACGCAGCATTGGAAAATGACCACTTTAAACAGACACTGATTTAAACAACTGCTGTATAAGGGCAGTTTTCACTTTTTTATTAAAATGCACTTTTACATAAAAATCCTGTAAATATGCTGACCAGTAATGTAACCATGTGTGAAAGGGAATGCTGGTCCTGTGTACTTAGATGTTTGTATAACATGTATCATAGCTTGCATTTACAATTTGCAAAACTTCAAAGGACTGTGTCACTTCCAGAGAGAATTTGGCTCCAACTAAACACATTTTGATTACGGCATCATGTGGATGATCTGGTGCTTTTTCTGTAGGCTGAAGCTATATTTGTCTCTTCCTGAAGACTGAAACCATGCGCGATGAACCACTGCCTAATGGATAGGAGACTTCAGTTTTGTGGTATCATAGAGCTATTTGGAAGCACCGAATAGACACATTGACACATAAAACTGCATATGTGACAAAGTTGTCTTTTAAAATAGGAACAATGCCAATTAAAGCTATTGGTTATTCGTTTGCTTTATAAATGTCTCCGTAAATTGCTAGTTTTATCTATGTATCTGTTGGTAGCAACAAAAAAATCCACGAAATACAGATCTTTGGAGGAAGGAACAGGGGTTAAATTGGGCCCCCTCATGGTGAATTAGACAAGATAGGAACAGAGTTTACTATCACATTTAAAGGAGCACCTGCTTGAATTCATTGCTTCCAATCTATCTCTCACTAACATACCGCAAACTTTCTTTGTACAGTTATCGTATGATAACAGGTGCTTGGTGCGGCCTATTCCTTGTCCCCGAAGCCTCAACGAAATCCCATGTTTCTGTAAATTTCTATAAATATTTGAAATGCATTTGCTCCCAAATAAGAGACACTGAAACTCCTTTATTACACATGAAAGCCAACAGAGGTATGAGTAAAAAAAAAACACAACTTGTACTCTGGGAAAGTAGGAATTGGGCTTAGAGCATAGAGGATAAAAATTGTGGGAACAATCAGCAATAGAGAGATCCGTTTATTGATGGACATTGGAAATAATCTAATGCATCAAAATAAAAATCAGTCCTAAAATAAAGTCAGACTGGTTGAGCCACGACGAGTACAGACGAGACTAGTGAGGAATAACAAGGTAAATATCAGCCAGGTTGGGTCTGAGCTAAATTGGGGTTCCAATTACAATAAAGTGTACTATTATTTGTATTTGACATATATGTAAATAATAATAAATGTATGTTCATTTTGTCATATGGTGTCACCGTGCTGCATTTCAGGTGGCTCTTTCATCACATGGTCCGTTGTGAAACTGGAACGAGAAAAATACGATGAACGAAAGCGCACAAAAGACCGCTATGCTTGCAAAAGTAACAGCGGACGAAAGAGAAAGTAACACTGAAACCGAGAACACATTAGTGACAACCTAGAACGCGATACCTGCACGCCAAGTACTCGGCTACAAACTGCTGGACTTCACAGTTGACTTGGGTTTGAAGCTTCATTTCTCAGAGCATAGTAGGTGGTGGGTCACAGCTGCCGTTTAATTAATGGTGAGGCAGCAGAGCGTTCCTGATACACTGCTGCCATGCTATGTTAGATGTTTTCCTCCTGGGCTTCTCTTGCTTTTAAAATGCAAGCAATTTAAATTCTTACTGAGCAGGTTAATTCAGAAGCTGATATGCGGTTTAAGTTTAGGGTTAACGATCTACATAATGCTACATAATGATAAGACCACAATCACCTTAATTATATTAATTACTATACTGTTTCTTAATAACCCAGGCAAGACTCCTTAGAGAAATTAGTTTTATTATAATAGTTTAGTTGTTCTGTTCGGAAAGCGGTATATTTTTTTTGTTGCATTTATTCACTATAAATGTGAATGCAGGCTGAAAGTAGAGACTTATCCTTTGGTACTGTCTTCTTGAAATGTCTGTATAAAGTAAAACTGCAGAAAAACTACCCATAGGCAGAAACAACTGACGTAGTGACAGTATTACGGCTTATAAACAATGGATGTATCCAAATAATTTTATGTTAGGGGATTTTCAGTAGTTCAGAAATTACTGCAGAAATTCCTTCTGTTATTCATGTGTTTTGAATCAACACACATACTGTTATATACTATCAGAACTCGGTAATAACACGTTCTGCTTATTGAATTGTAGGTATTTTTTTCCATTTATTTTGAATAAACAAACTCATAAACAGGTAATTAACTGGGTAGTTCAAAGGATATCGTTCAAGGTGTATTTTTGTTGAAGTTAAGAAATAATTTAAGTGAACCAAATTCGTCTTAGTACTTTAACGACTAAACCTAAGGACGAACATTCGAGAGTATCCACTAAACAAATACCCTGTACGCTGAAGATACAATTATTATTGCAACAGTCTTACATCGCCACCTGTTGGTAAGTTGCAATAATGACGCTTAGTAATAGTTAAAAAAAACTGCGTTTTTCCATTATAAAAACTCAAGGGGTTTTAGTAAACCGTGTAGGCCAATTGTTATCACTGGGCTATATTAGGCCAACAGTTATTTTAAACAATAATCTGTGGTCAGTATTTTGTTAAAAAGTCCTAACGGCAATTAAAGGTAACAGTGGCAAAATAAACGAGGACTGAATAAATAAAAATCGCTTACTTGCATAAAAACGTGAAAATATGCCCAGAGCAAATTAGTGAAATAAACAATAAAACGTTTATTTGAATAAGATAATATATGTCCCCGAAACCTCCATTGCAAATTCCGGCTAAGCATTGAGCACACTCTGGCTCGTAGCTTGCCATTTTTGATGGCAAACCGACTCTCCAAAACTTTTACAAAAGGACGCATTCCAGTGTAACACAACGCGTAAACTGAATATATTCATACCGGGAATCCATTCAACTTACTCTGAAATATATAATACTTGTATTCACTGCTGTTCTCGCGACGAATGGAGAGGAACTTAAGCCACGTATTAAAATGCCCGGACGAAGCTCCGACTTCCGAGGAGATTCTTTACAGTAAGTTCATCTTTCCTTATCATTTTTCTTCTTGTAACATGGAATGAAGTTTTGTTGTCGTACCTAAGTTTGCAAAATATTAGCATTTAATAGCGGTATACGTAGTGCTGCATTGTAAACAGCATAATGCACCGGAGGACGACAGAAGTCCTCTCTTCTGATTACTTTCAGGGTTTCATGTGTCTGATTCACACACGTAGACACACCCCATACTTTCTTATAATCCAATATTTAGATAAGGATCCGATCACCTGTTACATGTACTCCGTTCTGACCCTGATGACGTTAGTGGGAAGCCTTGTGTACTTGGAGGAGACCATGTACATAACCCGGAAAATGACGCCATCCTGCAAGAGAACAGCTTACATCTGGGTTACAGGCGCTCCACCTGTAAGGAAGTTATTTTATTGCGTTATGTTTTGCTTTTCCCTGCAATTCTGCTAAGATTATCTGAAGCAAAATTTTCCAGGTGATTGCAGCCACGTCTTGCGTTGGCCTGTGGGTTCCTCGCTCGTCCATGTTTACAGACTTCACTGCTTCCATGTAAGTCAAAGAATCTGTTCATCTTGGCGATTTAATCAGCTGGATTGTGTTGGGGAAAAAAACTCAGCTTTAAAATTCAGCTCCCCTTACAATGGCCTGCGTAACAGAAGTAATTTAGAAACTGTATTTTTTAAATAATTTGAGAGTGTATATTTAAGCTGTGGAATGGTTCAATCTTTGAAATAGTTTGAACAATTAAACTCGTAAACTATGATAAGGTTGATGTCTCCGGTTGGGTTCCTCTTTTAATGGATTTAAGTTGTTGATTGTTGAAGTCAGTACAATCATTTGTTGCTTAACGAGAGGGATACGTTCTGACAGTTGATTTCATCATAGAGTGTACTTTCATGCAGACAAATCTAGATGGTAGAGTCTATTACACACGTAGACTATATGGTATAACCTTAATAAATTAAAAGTACAGTAAATACATATAGTTGTTTATGATGAGTGTATTGTATGAGCGATACTTTTACACAACTGGCAGAGCGGTAGGTTTGTTTACACCAGTATCACCGCTAACACGTGAGTAATGCGTTGCACGCTGACATTATGACGACTATGACGTCTGTAGATGATAGGAATTTCTCAGCTCCATTATAATCTTATGGGGCCATGTCGTGTACCCGCCCGTCGGCGACTGAAATGCCGATATGCGGCACGTGACTGTGTATCTTTTTCTGATTTGCAGCTGGGGTGGGGAGGGGGGGGGATCCTTCACATACGTGCACAGGTGACAGGCTCTCTAATGCAGTGTTTCTCAATCTGGTCCTTCGGGACCCACATACAGCTGGAGCTGGGAGGGAGCAAAAACGTGGAGCGGCTGTGGGTCCCCGAGGACCGAATTGGGAAACACTGCTGTAATGGTATACAATCTGCTCCCCCTCTCCCTCAGCTATTTAAGCATCTGCCTGCATAAGTTCCTGGTGATGATGCTGGAGGAGTTCGGCGGGGAAGAGGAGCTGGTGCGCCGGCTGCAGGGCAAACCCCTGAAGACCAGCACCGGACCCTGCTGCTGCTGCTGCCTCTGCCTGCCGCCGATGCACGTCAGCAGGTCATGACGCTGATTAGGCACCTTACCGGGTGGTTGTATATGGTTTTGGTTGTTTATCAAGATACATACCCAGGTGTCTTCTCCTGCGGTTTACTCAAACACAGGTGTAGTAGTTTGGAATGGTATCTGTCTGTACTTTTGTACGTTGTATATTGTTAAGGACAAGAACCTCCATCTATCTTCTAACTAAGTGTTTCTCAAACCAGTTCTCAGGGACCCCCAAACAGTTCACATTTTCGCTCTCTCCCAACGCCCAACACTCCTGTAGCATGTATACAGTTTTCTTGATTGGCTGGGAGCTGGGAGGGTGTGTGTGTGTGTATGTGTGTGTGTGTGGGGGGGGGGGTCGCTGAGGACCAGGTTGTGAAATGCCGTTCTACTCGCTTATATTGGTCTGGGTTGCAGGAGGTCTGGAGCCTATCACAGGCAGCATAAGGTAGAAGGCTGGGCTACATCCTGGCTGGGATGCCAGACCATTGCAGGGCATCTGCGTATACATACTGGCCCATGCAGTCATCGATAATGGGCAATTTGAAGATGCCAGTCAGTCTAACCGGACCCTTTCATGAACTTGTAAACTGAATTCCTGAACAAGGAACTGAATGAAACATCCAGCCATACAAGGATCATCTTAGTAATTTTCAAGATTATGGGCACAACAACAGGTTACCTTCTATAATCCAAACAAGCAAAGGTTCATCAAAGCTAAATAGCTTTCTGTGTACCATCACAGTGAAAGTCCTGAGCTTTGGCATCAAGGTCACGACTTGAGGTTCACTGTGTCTAATTAGGACGAGCCTGACCATCCTGAAGTGGGGGACCTTGCAGGCTGCTCTTCTCAGGCCAACGCTCATGTTTTTCGCCACTGTCCTCTGGAGCAACGGCACATATCAGCAAGGCAAGGCAAGTCCACTTTACAACCATAATGCTCAAATAAGTCTCATTTTACACAGAAGTTCTATTCGTCTAATTGTATGACAGGGATCATTGTCACGTCTTAGTTCCGTTTTTGTCTTTAAGTTACAAGTCGATACTGAAGTGTTTCTGACAGCAGTGAGGCTGAGATCAGCTCTCGCACCTTTAGATGCAGGTGAAGGAAGCTTTCCTATGGATCACCTTGCTGTCCGTGAGTTCTTTCCTACTCTCACTGTGGCCCATAGGAATTCTGTTTGCCCAGGCCAAGGTAGACCTCTCAAAGCGCAACATTGTACCGAAGTTTGCCCTGAACCAGGTAAACCGCCCTGTCTGACCTTCACTGTGTCCCGTGCTCCTCTGTTGAAGAGTGGTTTTGACCCCCTTTGGGTCATGTGATGTGGAACTCCAGCAGCATGTGACCTTTTGTTGCCTGATATAACTCTCTAGTAGGAACATCATGTGCTTTTAATTAATCACTATGAATCCTCCTTGTGATCCGTCATATAATGTGTGGGGAGGCCTCATCTGCACCTTCCTGTTAGACTCTGTCCCATATGGTCTTTGTTCATAGACATATGTCACCCGCTGCATCCTGACCCATTTTAAATTCCCTCCCTCCCTGACACTTTGGGATGCGTGACATGTTGTTGGATGATGTCGTGTAGCTCTTGCTCCTATATTACTTAGACTTGTAACCAGGCATTCGTCAGAAGCTCAGCCAAGTCGCACTTGTGCCTGGTTCACTCCTTGGCAGCACATATGATTGTGATGTGCTATTTACCTCACTTGTACTTGGCTTTGGAGAAAAGGACCTGCTATATGAAAGTAAAGGAAATGTCACTCCACCAGATCCTGCTGTACTCCTTGGTTTCAGTGCGTGGTGGTTCTTAGCCAGGCTCAGAGTGGCATCGTGGGCGTGCTGGTCAGCACGGGAACCATTTCTTGTGTACCTCCTTTCTCCGCCCGTGCTAGAGGAACATGTGAGTTCCTCCTCTTCCTCTGCAAAGCTTGAGTACGTTACACATGACGAATTTGCCTTGGCACATGCACACGTGACTGACATACCACAAGTACAGACTATTTATATATATTTAAGGAAACTAAAAGATAGGTATAAGATTAAAAAAAAGAATAAAAATATGACGAGTGGAGGAAATAAACATTTTATATACTTAATTATATAATCATATTTTATATAAGTTGAGTATGTGAAAGTGTACTTCTGAGAAACAGATACATAGAATCTGTTAATTACAGTATGTTACAGGGTTGCATGTTCTTTATGCAAATGAGCAACAGTGCATTATGGAAAAGAGAACAATGTGGTTGTTTCAAGTATAGAGTGTCCGCGACTGTTAATGAGTGCCGCTCAATTGTGTTTTGTTGTGGTGCTTGTTTATTGGCGAATATCCATGCTCAGTAATGGTAGGGATTAGTATAAGTGCACTTTTATTTTTATGGATTACTCTTTCCCAGACTGCTCAGATTCATATACACTTAGGGGGCTTCTGTGTTTACAGAAAAAAATGTCGTCTTCCTCTTTGTGTCTGTCTTCTTTGCCCACAGTCATGCATCAACAGCTGCTGGTGGTAGAGATGTTCATAGTCATATTCGTGGCCCGTTTCTACTACAGATGGGAATACAGAGACAGTGATGCCGAGAATCCAGGTCCTTGCTAAGGAGCGCGAACGAGGGGACTGGAACACGCTGGAAAGAAATGTTCTCAGGCAGCCACTTATCAGTCCAGTGCAGTAGGTTTAAATACTACTGTGGTATCACCTTTCTTTTTACTCTGGACAAGAAGACCTGCTGACTGCAGAGCTGTTGTCAATGGACCATGTTCAGAAGTAACATGAATGGACCTGCAGTAGCCCAGAAGGTACAGAACAGGAGTCTCCAACACCGGTCTTGAAGAGCTACTATTCAGTAGGTTTTCTATCCTACCTGGTTTCTGATGAGCCACACCAGCTCTCAGGTAAATACCACGAACACGTGTGGCTCATCAAAGGCCAGGTAGGATAGAAATCCTACTGGGTACTAGTTCACCAGGACCAGAATTGGAGACCCCTGCTATAGAAGATCACAGATAGACCTTCTTCTGTGAGACTTAAATATGGGGGGGATAAACTACTAATAAATATGTTATATACTGAAGACATTTTTGTCTTTGGTCTTTGGGGAGAAAATGTGGCTATTTGCAAATACTAGGTTGTGGTACAGAATGTTCTAATACTTTGAAACTTAATTTGAGGAAATAAAACAAAAAAAAAGAATTGATGCCTTTAACAAAATTAGCATACTGGTAGATTATTACTAAGCTATTAGTGTTTAGTTTAGTTTTGGCAAAACTTTGTTTCTGCAGTTATAATTTATAAATACAAATTGCAGATATACAGTATAGAGGCACAAAATCTTTTTATTCAAATGTGTTGTTGATTAGTGTGAAATATACAAATGGGAATGCTGCAAGAAAATACAGTACAAACAAATGCATAGATTTTTTTGTCTTTTAAAATAACATACATAATAAAATATTTCCAAAAGTGACAGCCATGTCATTTCTGACACAGACAGATTTAAGCATTTTCCCGCTCCGAATCTTGCTTTAAAAAGAGGCGTCCTTATCTTGGGCGGTCACACCACTCACAGCAGAATAGCCAAAGCTCAGATTTATTCATGCTGGAGTTGTTGCTGGGAGACCCTGTTCCTGAGAACCGGCAGTGCATAGAGACGCCTTTCATGCAGTTGAGTGGGGGCCCAAGCTACAGAAACAGCAGTTTCTATCAAATGTCGAACTGATCCACAGAGAAAGGTTGCAATAACAAGTAAAACGGCAAACTTTTCTGTATACTCCCAGCCAGCCCCGATGATAGATTTCCTGTTAATCCATTAATTTGAAAGATTGTTAGATTGTACAAACAAGGTGCGAAATAGCAAAGTAACTAAAACTCAGTTCATTTTTATATAGCACCTTTCACAAAAGAGTCAGCGTGGTCACGGTAAAGCCAAAGTCTATCAATGAGTCATTTCTCCATCCCGGCCTGTGTGAATACGCAGCTTGAATGCCACACTCAGGGTGTCACGGTTCGTAAGTCGCATCCACAATGTCACGCCTTCATGGGACTGAACCAGCAGTGAATGTGTGCTTTTCAGGACTCTCCCAGAATAACAACAGCCGTAAGAAGTTTGGCACTAGTGCAGGGGTAGGCAGCCCTGATCCTGGAGTGCTAATATCCAGCAGGTTTTCCATCCTACCTGATGAGTTCTTGTCTGCCTAAGATCAGGTTTAGCTAACCAGAGACCAGGTAGGATGGAAAACCTGCTGGATATTGGCACTACAGGATCAGGGTTCCCTAGTCCTGCACTGGAGAGTGTAGATTATGGCTAATATACCACCATTTCTGTCCTTTTTCCATAGGGCACAAGGTGGGTTTATACCATGGCCAAGATGGCAGATCATGGCAGGGCGTGTCCTTGCACAAAATCAGTCATACTCTATGGGAAACTTGGAGATGCCTAACAGCATGTCTTTGGATTAAAGGAGGAAACCAGTATCACACAGGGGAAAACCAGTGTTCCTCTATGCCTCTCACACATGGGGAAAACATGCAAACTCCGCACGCGGAGCAGACGGGGATTCAGCCTCCCAAGCCTGGAGGTGTGAGGCAGTAGTGCTACACACTGAGCCTCATTTCACCCCTGCCTCTGAATGTAAATGAGGGAATCAGAGGAGAGGCACTGAAATGGTCACTCACAGTATCAGAAGGGAGGCACTGAAAGGGTCACTCACAGTATCAGAAGGGAGGCACTGAAAGGGTCACTCACAGTATCAGAAGGGAGGCATTGAAAGGGTCACTCACAGTATCAGAAGGGAGGCACTGAAAGGGTCACTCACAGTAGCAGGCAGTCAGTTAACAACAAAGCAAGCTGGTGAAGTTAAGGATCTTTAAGAGACTGTTTCAGCATCACATCTTTTTAAACAATTTCACGTTTAAACTACAAGGTATGCTACAGCGTTTATATTGATATACCAAAATATTGTTTTTGTTTTAGCAAAATGACTTTCATAATTAGTTTACATAATAGGTTTGTTACCATAACTTGACTGGTATCTCACATAAATGTATGAAGCAATGGATTCCCCTTACCAGTCAACATAAATTTTTGCCTTTATGCACATCTCTTATGCAATTAGCAATCGACGATTAAATCCCTACTTTAAATCCCAGCATTTTAGGTTATAAAGGATCATTCTTAAAACAGTTACACTGCACAGCAAGCAAAGAACTTTATTTTTTCCTTGGTAACACTTAGCCATTCTGTCTCGTGACCTCACGGTATGGCTGTTGACACTGAACACACAACACAAAGAAAGACAACTGATTCTTCCTTGTCTCACCATGCTATTCATGTGTTTACAGTTTAATATAAATACAAAATTTAGGTCCACACTGGAAATAGTCATTTGTTTGGGAAAAGCCTTACACAATGCGTCTGACATTCCACTCTCTATATATAGAAATACCCACTATTAAAGAGAAAGTATTCTTACACAAAGGACAGTCAGCACATTCATAACACCAACTCTACAGAGTACAACCATATGCATTACCTATGATATGTCTATTAATGTCTTCAATGCAAGTATGCAGCATCGTATACAGCAGTGTGAATGTAACCACTGAGCACTGTCATGCAACTGCACTGCATCTGCACTGCGTACGTTGCATAATAATGAGTAGTTTATGAAGCATGACATAAACTACTTTACATACAGATATGAACAACTCTTGCAATATGCATCACGACTTATGCTATAAGAGCTCCTTGCAGGCTTTAAGTGTTACCAAAAGCTTCTTCAACATGGTACATCCTGTTCACAATAATACAGACAAATGGCATTTAAAGGTTAGACGTCGTCATATGACATTTAGCTGATTTCACCAAACAAATATCGTTATGTAGCGCTTTCCTGATGGCACAAAAACCCAAAGTTCTCAAGGAAAAGTAACAGACAAAAAGGAGACTCCAAATCATTCAATAATGCGTACCACAAGACATTAAGGACCATTAACAAGTTTAAACAAATGGGACAAAGAGAATGTATGTTTTTTTTGTTTGTCTCATGTAGCCATTAATAACTGTAACATTTATCTAAATAACCATTGGTGAAACTGTTGACATGAACTTAACGTTAAGCACATGTACTGAAACAATAATGATCAAAAATGAAAAGAAAAACATCATTTGGAGAAATGTTGTGCTTTAAGAAGAAGTTTACATAAACACTTACTTCCTATAACATCTCACTTTCTCATCAGTTTTCTAATCTTATAAATACTACTGCATAAATGATAAAGAAAGCACTATAATCATTGTATTTGATTGATCTTATCTCTACCTGTTTGAATCATTTTGATTTAAATGCAGTGTGTCGCATCCTCCAAGCACAGCGGTGCAGATCTTGCCTTTCATTACATAAATCACGTTGGCAATATTATGGAATCTCAGCGGGAGAGACGGACCTGAATGCTTGGTTTCAGTAAGGCGATTCCAATGGCAGAAATGAACACGGTACAGACGGTCGCCATTGACATGAAGGCAGGAACAGAAGGCAGCCACTTCTCGAGGAAACTCGCCGTGATCGGTTTTGACGGAACGTCCTGATGAGTTGTCGTCGACGGGGAAAGAAGAAGAACATGAGACCCAGAGGTCGCTGATTCATATATCAGAAAAGATTCCATTTCAACAGAAGTGTCAAGGTGTGCAGTAAAGTGCTATTGAAAAAGGCTGATCATTTTGAAACCAAACTGCTTCAGCTCATACTGATCATAATTGTAATATGGAATGGAAACAGCAAAAGGGACAGCAGGTTCAGTTTTTCTCTTACATTTGCCCAAGACTGAATTTGTGCATCAATGCCATCCACTTCCTGTAATTATGAAGGGTTGTGGGGGGTCCAGAGCCTATGGGCACAAGGCAGGGAACAACCCAGGATGGGGCACCAACCCATCACAGGGCACAGTCACACGCCTTTCACTTACACACGCACACCTACGGGCAATTTGGTAACTCCAATTCATCTTACCATGTGACTGTGGGGGGAAACCGGAGTACCCGGAGAAAATCCTACAAAGTCATGGGGAGAACATGCAAACTCCACACACATAGAGCCATTGTGGAGACTCGAACCCTGGTCCCAGAGATGTGAACTAACAGTGCCACCCAATGCATCTATGTAGATCTTATATTTTTAGTTCTTTTTTTAATGACTTTTATTTATTGTTTCTTCTTTGATCACTTTCCCTTTTTCAATTATTAGTCCACTGTCATTCTGACTTGAACAACCAGTAAGGAGTCTTTACAGGAAGCCATTCATTCATTCTTCAGGAAAAGTGGACAGTGGGACAAGTATGGATGGACAAAAAGCAGGAAACAACAAGGGAAAAAACCCCAGAAAATGCTGCTAAAATCCATCCATCTGCCAGTCCAGTACAGAGCAACAGGATCACAGAACGCCTACAATCTAATATTTATTTGATGGTAAAGTGAATTTTATTAAAAAAACGATCAGTTCTGTAGTGTAAAGAGGGTTAATGCTGGCTCTTTGGCAAAGACAATTTGCAATTTTACTGTTCCTAATAAGAACTGGCAGTTTTTGATGTCATCTCTGAGAATTTGTTTAACTTACTGAGTACTGGCTTTAGTAAATTTGTACAACTGATATATGATATCGCCTGAGAAACAGTGGTCAAAACCATGGTATGTCTTTTTTCTTTATGTAAAATCTCTTAGTAAAATCTAATTAGGCTCTAGAGAGTCTGATAAGTGTTTCCCAATTTCCTAGAAATCTGTATAGTAAAATATATCTTTAATTCTACTTATCATACAAACACTGGGCAGTGCATTTTGTCCCAGCTGTCGTGCGGATTCCTGAAGCCATGAGCATTCACACCACACACCCAGTAGCTCTCCACAAACACACCAAGTACCTGATCCTCTTCATCCTCTTTCCAGATCTCCAGGGAAGAGATTCGGCCCATGGCATGCAGCACCTGAAATGGACATTATTTGGGATGGCTGACTCCAACAATGTCTTCCCCTAATCTAGTTTTCAGTTGTGTCATATCCAATCTCAAAAGGCTTATCATTGTACTACTTCCAGGTCACGTACGCAGTTCATGATGCTCCCCTCCAAATAAACAGGGTGTCCATCCATACCAAGAATGCCAAGAACCAGAGGTGGCAATTTCAGGTCCAGAAAGTAAAAATCCAGACCATGATTTACTTCCAAGCAACCTGTTGAGTACTCTGTGACTTGCCACCTCTGCCAAGAACATACTTATATTCTTGGCTAGCGCGTTCTTGCTAACTTGCCTGCCAAGAATGAATTTGGGATGCAGTGAATTATGGGATTGTACTCATTGGTAAGGATGCAACCGATGCAGCCTTGATATTTAGGGTTAGTCAAGAGTGACATCTTGGGATTTTTACTTTCCTCCGTACTTCTGTTCTTGAGTATTGCAACTGAACTTCGGCAACAGGAGATGACGTCAAATGGATACATAAGAACACAAGAACGGTCAAGTACGCATAATGGTGAACACCCACAAACTACCAGAGCGTCCTACCATACCTCTCTGGCTGCCCTCTCTCCTGCCTGCACGGCTCCATCCATGTAGCCGCTCCATTTGGTGGCCGTTTCGGTGCCTGCAAAAAAGAGCCTGCCGAATGGTTCCCTGAGGGCCCTGGAGATCAGAGAGCCCGGAACAAAGGTCACACTGCGGAGCCTTTAGGAGCAAACTGATGCTAACAATATGTATCAGTCTTCTTGCCCTAGCGCCTCTGCCCAACTAAAGTGAATGAAAAATTATTGGTTGACAGAGATAACTAATCAGATTGTAGAGTAGGCAGGAGCAAGGCATCTGATTTGTTCTGCCCTAGGAACATTTTTGTGCAAGTAAAACTCCACGAGCACCAATACCCAGGGTACCGACGTATTTTACCTGGCTGCTATAAACATTTTTTATGGAATTCAAATAAGTAACGAAAAGTAATTTTTAATAGACCATTTTGTGTAAAATGTGTTCGATTTGCTTTTAGAAATAATAGTAAATTGCAAGGGTATTACCAATGAGTCCTTACAGACTGAAAATACACCACAGACGTTTGCCGAGACTGGCTGCCATTTCCATCTATTCATTGCATGTCTCAGGCAGCGGAGGGCACATGACAGGATGCACTGAGGACGGGATCCCAGTCCATTTTAGGGCACACACTCACACACAGTGTGGGCAATTTAAAGATACCAATTCATTCATGTCTTGTGGGGATAAAACCCATAAAAACAGAGACAACATGGAAACACCACACACACAAGGTGGGACTTAAACCCCAAACCTGGTGGTGAGGGAACATGCTGCATCTTCACAGTATCGGCATGCTTTGCTTTTATTTCCTCCAAAACGATGAAAGTGCTTAAAAAAAGCCAAGTCACCTTAAAGAGCCAAAAGGCAAATTTACAGCTTATAAGAGTTTTCATTCCTTTGCCAGCTAAAATACCTCACATCAACATGCATCCAACAGTTGCAGGGTTAATGAAGTAAGACATGCCTTATAATTTGGGGTTCTCTGTTCTGTTTGAACTTATCTGATGATTTTATCCAAAGTATCTGAGAGTGAAGGGTTAAAATGTATGGGTGCTCCCTGGGATGTGAACCAACAACCTCTGGGTTGTTAGTGCAAAACTTTACTTGTTGAGTTACAGGACACTTCTTATTGGTTCTAGGACAGAAATACCCAAATACCTGATAGGTTGCAATTTAGGGGTGCTTCCTGGGATGTGAACCAACAACCTGTGGGTTGTCAGTGCAAGACTTTACTTGTTGAGCTACAGGACACTTCTTATTGGTTCTAAGACAGAATTACCCGAATACCCGAAGTGTTACAATTTATGGGTGCTCCCTGGGATGTGAACCAACAACCTGTGGCTTGTTAGTGCAAGATTTTAGTTGTTGAGTTACAGGACACTTCTTATTGGTTCTAAGACAGAAATACCCAATAATCAGTCTGAAGCGAGGACGTGATTTACTGAATAAAAAGAGGTACCGAGCCAATGGATCTCTACCTGCTGAATTGGCGGTAGGTTCCGGGAGGGAAGTAGGCAGCATAACAGCCCCCCGAATACTGCTCGCCACACCAGTCCTTCTCCTCGTAGTGAAGTGGCTATAAGGATTAACACTGGTGAGAGTTAAACACCACAATTTATCACTAGTAGCTCTTGCCATATTACATTCAGAGAAGATCTGATGTGCTTTGGACGTACCTGAAGAGCATCAGTAGTGCCCAACACCTTTGAATATATCTGACATATTCGCTGTTTCCTCTCATCTTTATTCAAGTGGATGAGCTCCCTGGCTTTTCTGGCTAAAATAAATCTTGAGAAAGAGACGCAGCTCTAATGAGACTAGTTTGCCTGTTTAGTCATAAACAAAAGGCACCCTTCTCCATCAATCTGCATTATGCAATTAGCCGTCAAGCTTAAAATGTGTGCAGTTAATTATTTTAATTACCATAAAACCAAAGCTGTTTGCAAAAACAACATCTGCGAATGTAATTGTGTAGAATTTTTTTAAGTGTAACTACAAGCATAGCTCAATGTAAGGCAAATTACGCTGTAGCATACTTTATTAACAAAACTGATATTATGTAACAGGTGGATATAATGGCAATCATGAGTATATCTACGCATGAACATACGCCGACGAGCCAGTTGCCTGATCATAGCGATTTGTCCCTCGTCAAAGTCACTCAGATCATCTAATTTCCCCCGCATCCAGCTTGTCACTTATGAAAACCGGCTGTTTGCTTGCCATTTAATACATCCCATATCTAATTTAGTGCTGCTGTTCTGAGATAATGAGCATTATTGCATCATCACTGTATATGCACACTGTGTTTATTGCATGAGAAGAAGCAAAATAAGGATTGTCCAAAAAGGGGAATAGAAATAGTCACCCCATTATACAAGGACACGAGCCGTCTGGTTTGGTGTCATCTAGGGTCATTGAAATAGGGGAGTCTTCATCTTCAATCATCATTGTTCCACAGTAGCCTGTAGAAAACATAAGCGAAAGATTTTACTGATCTTTTACTGATCTTTGAGTGTAGAGGCCATCGGGATAACTGTAACTCCGCCTGGTCTAGGTGTTTCCCATATCACTACAAGCCCGTCATTTAAATTTCGTTGTGCTCTGTAAAGACCAAGCTGCCGTGCCTTCAGCAAACAAACCTCAGGACAGCATATTGCAACCCAATCTTCATCAACTACAGCACTCCTGCAACTCTCTTATACATTCAATTGCATGACATTTTCTTGAGTCATGTTCAGTTGTCTGTCTTTCGAGGCAATGAATCACAGTTTTCCCTTATTTTTGATAAACTTGCTTTTCTGTTTCTGATTCCATCTGGAAAAAATCTCATTTGCAGTCGTCTGTGATGACATTCACATTCTCCAAACTGGATTTATTGAATAACAATAATTGTTGTAGTTCTGCCTGAAAGCTTTTGAGCAAGAAACACAAATAAGCTATTTGCATCTCTATAACTGGCAAATATTTACATTTTAAGCTTCTTTGCAGTCTATTCAGTCTTGTGATCATTGTATTTAATTGTAATTTAATTGTATTGTTGCTTGTACAGCAACATAATACCATAATACAATACATTGTATAATATACACAGCATTTTAGGAAGCTTTGAAAAACTGTAATGCACTTTCATCAGCTTTCCGTAACCAGTGAAGACTAGTTACAGATATAAGAAATCCAAGATATTCATGCCAGATATGCAAAATATTGTAAATAAACAATAAGTTATTTAGTATTTTCACCCATGTGTCTTTTAGATGTGGTACAGCGGCTTTGTGGATTTGTGGGAGTTATTACTACATTGTGGTTTGAACCCTGTCCTATGCTATGCAAATAGCTTGACTCTGTTTACTCTATTTAACTCCCACTGCGCAGCTTGGTGCCACTAAATTGCCCATTATTTGTAACTGCATATATGAGGGTGTGCCCCGTGATGGACTAACATCAGTCCAGGGTGACCCCGTTCTTGTGCCCTGTGCCTCGGGGAATTATAAGAGACAGAGGGAAGCTATTTCCTTTGTGGAATGGGAGTCAGACTTTCCAGAGACTTTTTTAAACCTTGATTATTTGTCTGTGTTTGATTAAAACTCATCTCCAGGTTCTTGTGCTGGCACCCTGACCGTCACTCTGACTTGATCACCATGGTATCACTGCTGTAGATCCCACTTCACCATCCTACTTAGTGTCGAACTGAGAGGTTAACTGACTCCTGTTCCAACCTCCAGTCCAGAATTTCCTTGATGCTTAGCCCTGTCTTCTGTCATTCAGCCTCACCTGATTGTTGAAATCAAATGGTTTTGGTTTAGGTCTATCAACACCAGAACCTTTGTGAGTGATTTTATTGTTTTGCATGTTTCTTAATTAATCATGTTTGGCCCTTCAGGGCCACCATACAGACAACTTCCTTCTCACCCATCTCTTTCCAAAATGGCCTTTTGTAGTACATCATGCACTTGATTATGGAGCCCATGGGAACCCTCTGGATCAGCTGATTCCTGATGGGTGGTAGTCCAGGTTCATAGTGGATATTCATGGTCAGTCCCGGTGGGATAGCACTGATAACGTACCCCCCCTGAAAAAAAAAACTGAATTAAAAATGCCAGTCTATAGTTCAGTTCTGCACAAAACCTCACAAAAGCTTGTCTCATAATGCAGTTTTCCCAGATCTACTTAATTATGTCACTCTTTGTTGCATACAAATATTCACCCTTCGTATACAAACACATACACACAACAACATAAAACTGACATGGTCCTATTGCATTCAAGAGTACCTCCTAAAAGAGGATTATTAAATGTAATTTCATGTTAACGGTAACGTAAATGTGAGCACACCTTGTATTTGTCTCCAGTTAATGTTTCCACCGAAACTCCCTCGGCATTCTGGGAAACTCTGACAACGGGCTGGTTCAGCATGACGCTCCCTCGCAGCTGCTCTGCTATTCTCTCGCTGATTTGCCCAGACCCACCCACGAATTTCCTCTCCTTCAATTATAAAACCAAACACTGAAAAGAAGCTGATACATTACTGTGCAAAATTTTACAGTAAAAATAATTGACAATAGAAAATAATTAATGCTACAGTATTTATCTTGGCAGTAAGTGTATATTCGCTCCAAAAAAAACACAATTTATCATTACAACATATGTAATTAACAGTACAACAATAAAAACTAACAAGAATTTCTTATATTCTCCAAAAAGCTACTGAAATTTAGCTGTATGGCTAGATGGACACCGCTTCAGTTCCCAGAACTCTCCTCAGGGTCACCTCAGCCATTCCATATATTTATTAAATTTCACCCCAAGCTCACTTAATTAATAAATTTAAATAGTTCTTAAAAAGTCAGTGAGGTATTGATTGGCCATACGAGGTGTGCTAGTTGGCAAGTAAACAAATACATGGTTGAATTGGAGGGATGAATACTGGGGTGACTTTAGGAGAGGTTTTGAAATGTCTAAACTGACACACTTTGACAGAAATATAATCATAGTTTTACATTAACATGAAGATCATTTAACCATCATTTTCTTTGACTGCCTAAAAATGCACAGTACTGTATTTTCAAACTTTTTTGGGGGGGGGGGATTTCTGCCATGTAAGACTTATGCTTCACCTGTCCTCCATTCGACGTGGAGAAAATTCTTCTTGTTCCCCCACACTGCTTCACGTACCAAAGGAACCAGAGCACCGAGACTTCATGAGGCTCAGATGTCACATTGACATTCACAAAAAGCCTGGCAAAATCCTTTGCTGTCCTGTAATCGATAAACACAAGTCTCTCTTGGATTATTCCACCTACAGCAACCCAACTTCCTTTGGCTCATCCGGATTAACCCCCGAGTACACATTTGTGCCTATGGTATATTAAGATAAACTGGCCTAAATCAATCCATCCATTTTCTGTAACTGCTTGTCCTGTTCAGGGTTGCGGTGTGCATGTGTGCGTGAGTAGGCCATATATCATGACGAGGAGCTTACCATAACTTCAAAGTAATTACATTTTGCCTTTTAACTAGTCAGTAAGACGCCAAAGAAAGATCAGCCTCTGACCTTGTCCAGCAGATTTTGTCAATCATCTCCCTCATGGTCATGTTGTCCCATTCCTCTGCATGTGAGCAGGTCCACGGGGCTTCGGCAGGGATCTGGGACAAGAGGAATTCTGGGTAATGACTCCACACTCATTAGCATCAGTCACCAGCATTTATTCATTTTATTTTCCTGATGTGAAGCTATTATCTTTAAAATTGGACGTGGTAAACTGATTTTTATTGCTTTAATAACAGCGGCATCTGGATTTGATTTATAAAGACAGTCAGGCAACGTACTCGGCCCATAAACACATCACATTGACGAGGGGCGATGCATTTAACCATGATCATATATTTCAGTAAAATGATCAGTGCATGAAGCTGTAATTTGTTCGCAAGTTTTATTTATTTATTTTATTTGCGTGCTCTCTGGTAATCAGCATCACCTGTCTTCCCAGGGAGTCCAGAGTTCTCCAAAGGTTGTTATAATCCAGGTACACCAGGAGGTTCCACGCTGGTGGGAAGGGACCCCGGAAGGGGTGAGCCTTACCCTGACACAAAATCGTAAATAGTGAAAATATCTGCAATAGTTTTGTGCCATGAAACACTTCTTTAAAATAAGGGAAAGACAAATCATTACATTTACTCAAAAATCAATAATAATCCACTTTATAACCTTTGCAAAAAGTAACTTGTGATTTGACCTATTGTGAAATCCAGCTAAACTGAAATGACAGCATGCCCACAGGCCTTCCGGTATCTATAGCAACAGAGGATAGTGCCAAGGAGATTTAATAACAAGGGGAACGAGCAACTGTTCCAGACAATGCTGTATCTGACAAGGTAAATAGGGGATGTGGCCTTTTTGTGGTTATTAAAAATGACTAAGAAATTAATTGATGGTAAAACAGGAGCATTTAAACAACAGGACTGTCAAAGGTTTTACTCAAGCTACTGTTGCTGGTCATAGTGTAACCAATCCTATAAGGTGCACTAT
Source organism: Mormyrops attenuatus (assembly GCA_026777985.1). Taxonomy (NCBI): domain Eukaryota; kingdom Metazoa; phylum Chordata; class Actinopteri; order Osteoglossiformes; family Mormyridae; genus Mormyrops; species Mormyrops attenuatus. Next base: position 2,554,687 of record JAODKC010000002.1, on the reverse strand, counting down.
TAAGATAAGTTGATGAGCAGACATTTTAAAGGTAGCACTCTATAAAGGAATTTGTGACATTAGGTGTGGTATTACAATTTATATGATGGTAACACTTTATTTGACGGGGCACAGATGATATTAGTTAACAAGTTAATAATATTAACAAGTACAATATTATGCCATTACTTATGTATTAATTAACCACAAACTAAGTCTTAGTTACTTACCGATCTCATGTTAATTCATTATTAATGAATCGTGATGCACGTTCTATCTCAAGCAGTTACTATTTGTTACTATATGTGTTAATTCTATAAACCTTTGTGAACTATTGAAGGAGCTATTAAATTAACAAGTCATGATAACACAATGAAATACTGATCTCATGTTCATCATTAATGAATCGTGATGTATCTTTTATCTGAAGTAGCTATTGTATTTGTTCATGATTTGTACTTCAGTAGTAACTGAGTTATTACTAAGTATTTGTGCCCCATCAGGTAAAGTGTTACCCATATTATGCAGCAATGTTTCACTGTGATCCACTACAATTCAACAATTCATTGTGTTGAATGGAACCCGAGCTGGTGCTTTACCTTAGTATAATGAACAAGGTGCTCCTTTTCATTTATCAAGTAGGTTTTCACCCCTAACTCTCTCGCAAGTCTAAGGATGCAGTTTTGGGTGGGGCCGATATAAGCACCTCCAAGGTCTACGTACTTGAATTTCGATCCCTTAAAGAATAAGAGTAGCGTAAATCATCAAAATAGAAAAACATGATAACATACACCCGTGGAAAAAATTAAGAGACCACAGGACAATTTTTTCTTTGACTCGTTTCTCAATTTCTGGGTGTCTGTCTGTGAATAATACTTTTTATTTGCTAGCTGCAGCCTGGTTCTTCTCTGTTTCTCATTAATGAAGGGCTTCTTCCTTGTTTCATCGGACTTCAGTCCTGCTTCTAGGAGCCTGATATGAACTGTCCTAGCAGTGTACTTCACACCTGCACTTAATGTTTCCCATTCCTTTTGAATGTCACTTGATGTCATCCTACGATTCATGAGAAACAGATAAGTTAATGTTCATCTCTGGCATTACAATCTCGCTTCCGCCCTTTACCTGGCTGGCTTCTGGTCATTCTCGGTGTCTCCTGCTTCAGTTTCTTCTTGTGTACTGCTGTCTTAGAAATTTTGATCCTACAAGCAACCTGCTGCTCAGCATAGCCTTCTGTTAGCAGAACTATGGTTAAACTAGGATTTAAAATGCGGATTTATTCAAAAATATAGAGAGGTCTCTTAATTTTTTCTGCGGCTGTATAACAACAGCACGGCATGTCACTCTGGATTAGAAGGTCCAGTGACGATGTAGGTCCTCCTGGATTAGATTGTGGTGTCTGTGACAGTGTTGGCCCTACCCCTAAGACTGATGCAGGCATACTTACCGTCACAGTATAGGTCCTACCCCCGACTCGATCCCGAGCTTCCAGGACTACCACAGTCAAACCAGACTCTTTAAGCAGCTTGGCTGCACTCAGACCTTTGAAAGGAAGAACAAAATAGAGTCAAGACATGGCTGAGGTATGAACCTTGAGGATATTTGGACAAATATCATTGTCCTTGCCAAGAAGAAATGGTTACTCTCCCATTCAGCAAGATAATGTTCAGTGAAGTAGCTCATTATATTCATTAAATGTATATGAAACAACACACACTCTTACTGTCCACATTTAATAAACTGTCCCGGCAAGCCTAATCTTGATCAAATTTAACAATATGCAACAGAGCACATAGAATAGCATGCTCTCTCCTGTTCCCTTTTTACCCTAATCTCTGTTTTCTCTGCCTTCTCACCACTGATTTCGGCATGACCACACTGCATGCTGAGATATCATTCAATAACCTGTAATGAAGACTCGTCTGTCAGGAAATTGTCCCTTGCTTGCCAAATACTGACAGCCGTACCATGACGTACTCTAGCCATTGAAAATGCTAGGTTGACAGGAGGGTTTCTACGAGATTTCAGGGATGATAAATCGGAGGTAATTTCTGCTAGTGCTTCTTCTAAACAGCTATTCATGTATTCATCGGTTTTCTCTTAAGTGGCATACAACTTGTACAGTCATGTCTATTTGAATGTGAATTCTTTCTATAATGACTTATGCTGCAGCCCCTAATCTGTCTTGGTTTATTGTAATCCATTTGTGATGTTAAGTATAGAGAAAATATTATTTCATTTGATTAAAATTCAGTTAGGTTAATTCATGTGTGACTGTGCGCATGTATATGTCATATGTGGTGAAGATGAATAGGTGGGCAGGTGGATGGATGGAAGGATGGATAGATGGATGAATTTAAATAAATAAAATATCACCCCAGCTAAACAGAACACAGACTACCATGTGTAAACATAGGATGATCCTTGGTAAGTTAATAAGATGCGGCTAGCAAAATAAAGATACATTTAATTATATAATAAAATTAACTGAACTTGTACCTACAGAACCTTGATGCAAATGCAAACTGAAGACATGATTAGACAATAATAAACATTAAACATATTGCAGGATAAATTAGCAAAACATGTCGAAAGAAAGTTCCCACCTGACAAACCTCCCCCAAGCACGATGACGTCTGCTTTTTGACCTTCAGCTTTCTGGTTTGCATCCATGTTCGCCCGAAAAGCAACAGGGAAATGGCTCCGGCGGATTGAGATGCTACAGGTTTGCCTACAAACGTGATCTCCCCCTGCTCGCCGCTGTGCTCTGTGCAAACACTAACCCTGGAGGGGAGGAGCTAATCGCTCTTATGTTGTTAAGGAGACATCTGGCCGCCCTGCCGTCAGCCGGGGCCTGAGCTGCTCCGGCCTGCTCCCCACCTTGTAGCCTCGCTCACATGACACATGATGCCATTTCATGAAATATGGATTAAATGCAGGTAAACACAGACCGCCTGTGCTGGTGGTGTTTATTGGACAGAAAGACATTGTAGCAAAACAAATCAAGAAACAAAAAGGGGGCAGTTTTGCTTTGTGGAACATCTAATTGTCAGGAATATATGTTTATATTTTGGTAGATTAATGCTGAAACACAGCCTTTGTAGAGGACCTTTTAACTGTGAATATGGTTCTTCAGAGTATCAGAGTTCTCAGAGTTCATTGACATTGATATATATATATATATATATATATAAGCCTTCTCCATTGAGTGCATGGCATAGAACTATATAATTTAATATGGTTTTGGGCAAATGTACATAGAACACTTAAGTTTCTAAGAGGGTTCCCATGGACAGAGGGTTCCCATGGACATTTAAGCCTTATAATAGCAGTAGCATATAATACCATAATACCATAATTCAGCGACAGCAGTTTGCGTAGCCACATGCTTTGGGGTTGCAGGAGGAAGCCACTGCACACAAACAAAGGGAGAGCAAACATGGCTGGGGGTGGGAATCACACCCCCAGGCTACCCTACTCCAGTGCGCCACAATACGTTAAACCATTAAAGCTGACGAGCCTCATTCAGGGAGCACAAATCTCAAAAACGTTACATGTGACAGTTTGTGGCTCCCTCCAAATATCTGTGGCTGGTGAATAAGTGCCATCCTGCTGAACCCTACTGCATTAAAACATGCACGTCTATCTTCCATTACTACTTACCCAGTATGGGGTCGCAGTGAGCCTGGACTCTATTCCAAGCAGCATAATTAAACATCATTCAATACCTGGCCAGATGGGCGTCTGTAGGTCTACGTTCCAGCTAATCATCTTGGCTGAATTAGTTCATTGTCATTACAATTTATAATGACATCAAAGCTAGGCAAGGAAAGGTCCAATGTCCAGGGGCAGGAGATGCAGAGATCCACTCATAGTCCTGGATGTCTGATGAGCAGAAACAAAGGGGATGGACAGGACTTGGAAACTGCACTCACACCTGGCATTGGATACAATGAGTGTGGCCACTGAGCCACCATCACACAATTTACATTTATTTATTGGGTGCGTTTATCCAAAGTGACATGTGATTGAGAAAAAAATAGGTCAGCCAGTCCCTGGAGCAAGTGAAGTTAAGGACCTGACAGTGGAATCACTCACCCGGTTACAGGCGCAGCATAGGGATCCACTGAGCCACACACTGCCCCCACAAAAGACCCCAAAACCATTTGACTTATTCCCTTGCACCCTGGTGCAGTTATAACAAACAAACTCCAGCCTGTGTTGTCCTGTCAGAGCTTTATCTGTCCCATCTTAGGTAATTTAATTTGACTCGAAAACAGGCATTATTTTTGAGCCAGTCTGGTTTCTAGTTTGGGTTCTTCGCTCCCAGGTTTACTGGTAATACACAACCACTCCGTTGCGAAACAGTGATTGATTTCAGGCACGTGTTCTTAAGTAAGTACACCTTTTTCTTTTTTTTGTTTTGCTGCTGGAGTCACAGTTCACCCCAAGGCGTTTGTGCAGGTAGCCATTGGACACAGAGCATTCAATGGAAGGCCATTAAGCAAATGAATAAGCAGGGCCAAGACTACAGGGTGATCCACTCCAAGCGGACACCATAATCCTATTTGTGCGATGTCCTAATCCACTTACACAGACTTCAACAAAGCCATAGGCCCATCTTTTTACCCCACGATTCGGCACCAGTGCTTTAAATCCAATTAGATGGCGGTTCATGGGAAAGAGGAACATTTTACCCTTCGCTGTTAATGTTGGATGGAACTTGTAAAACAAATGTTCCTCAATGTATTTCCCTCACTGGATTATAGTAACACTTCATTTCTAGATGTGACTTCATGGGTATAATCTGAATTTGCATATATAAACAAATGTATCCATTCTCCTATTTAAAATCATTCATCACCCAATCACTTTTCTAATACACATCCAAGGGGGGTGGAGCCCAGGACACAGGTCACCAGCACAGGGCATATTTACACCCTAGATAAGATGCTGGGCCATTGGAGGAAGTATGTAGGTAGTTTACTTGACGCTGTGGGCCCTTTCAAAGACAAGCAGAGAAAGCTCTTGTTCCTTATCCCATTCTAAAGTGTAGCAAGGGCTGAGGTGATCTCAGTGGACCCTCAATGCTATTGTGATGTGAAATATGAGGACACATTTATTGTATGAGTGGAGAATGTAAAGTGTAGGGGAGACAACTGTCACATTTTTTTATTTTCATTTTTTTAACAAAATGAAAAAGCATTTTTCCATTCAAAGAAAAGTTGTACTAGTCTGTGGTGTCTGGCAATCTAAGTCATGCAGGAAGATTACTGTGTCCCTTCAAACAACTGATCCCATTCAACAATTGTCCCGCTCCCATCTGCATATGGGATTAAATCAGTGTTTCCCAATCCGGTCCTCGGGGACCCATATGGTTTTGCTCCCTCTGAGATGACTGCCAGACAGTCCACATTTTTTGCTTGAGCTAGGAGGGAGCAAAAACGTGGACAGTCTGTGGGTCCCCGAGGACCGGATTGGGAAACACTGGATTAAATGATCGGTGCTCATAAAGGCCCCTTCCTTCCTTGCTGGCAGGTGCTTTGCAGATATATATATATATATATATATATTATTTTACGGTATGACCTTAAAACCACCCAAGCCTAGCCAGCACGCTCCCCCATTCCAGATGTCCCTCATCACGTCCCTGAAATCAGTATGCCTAAGATGGGATGTCTGGGATATCGTTTTAGACTACTGAAACATTCCCATATCTCGTCCAGCGGTGTGGTACCTCTAGGGAGGTCTTTGATAAATGGTAAATTTGTGCACATCACATTTAAACACAGCATTTTGTAAAACCAGCAAGATTTTTCACTTTACTGTACCAACCTGTGCCATTCGCCCTACACAACACATACAAAACACGTTAAATGCAATGAACAGCAATCTACTGCAAATTATCCCTCAAGCCGTCCATCTTCCAGTGGATCCAGTACTGGTTCACTGGATCAACAGTAAGTCAGTTATTCACTATTTTATAAACTGAACTAACTCCCTAAAAATCCTTGCATTCTATTTAATTAATATACCACTATTATCCACTGGGTGGCATAGTTTTCTAAACACGAAGAAAATATTTTGACGGCCCTCACCTGGGTAAGTTTTAAGTACATCGTAATTTAACACAATTACATTACATGCTGATGAGGATGTTCGTCAAACCAGAAATTGCAAAAGCAGAATAGCAGAGTTGCCTTGCTGTGGAAATTCCCTTAAATATGTCTGCTGAGTTTCACAATAACCTAGAAGTGAAAAAGCATATTATTTAAAAAGAACATTGACGGTGTTTGATGGTGACTCCGGGGGAAAGATGGGGGCTGTCACCTTACAGCTGCAGCGCAGCTTCAAATCCTGTCTGAAAACGGACTGAATGGAATAGTGTGTGTTCTCCCGATGGGACCTGCTCCAGGGCCTATGTCAATACGGACATTAAATCGGTGTGGGTTTCATAAACTACTTCTAGTGCGAAGGCCAATATGTGTATACAAATATAGGATAGCCCAGCTGTGAAAAAAATAGATCTTTCCTTAAGTAAAAGTAATGGACACGTTCATATTAAGTAGACAGTACACACAACACTTCACATTCTGCATTATTGAACATAAAGGTTAAGCAATCAAAGTCACTGATGGAAAAAGTATTGAGTTTCTAGGGTAATGAATAGAGGGTATGTGGACTCAGGTGTTGGTTTTACATGCCGTTTTTGTGTTGTTTGTTAAATAAGACTGTTTTATCATTAGTTTGGATGCAGTGCTCAGTTTAGTAGCAGGAATTTTTAGCAATTTATAAACACTATATTTTTTTACCCATAGGCTAATATATTTTTTAAGCTCATGTCTAATGCCTGGTGACACAGTGGGCAGCTCTGTTGCCTCACATTTCATGACGGGTTTTTTATTATTAAGTTCCTTGGGTACCCTGTTGGATATTCGAGGTGCTTTAAGTTTTTACTGGGTACCAGGCCCGGCTCTAGTTCCCGATAACAGGGTGGGCCAGGAAGAATTTTTTTTTGGGGGGGGCAATTACATATATTAAAAAAACTACTGGGTGTTTGAGACAGAAGTCCTATGACAGTGAAGCATTCTATGGGGCTCCTAATTTCCAACCATGTATACCCTAAAGCTATCTGACATCTTATCCATTCTGTGCATGAGTGCAGATGCGTCATATAGGCTATACTTTAAGTAGTACACAACATTTCTACTAAAACAAGATATTTCAGACAGAAAATAAAACTTCTGCACAAAATGCTGCCTAACTTGGCTACTTTATTGGCTACTTTAAAGCTATATTATACATAAAATAGCACTGAACCTTAAATACTGCATGTCATGACATGCGGGACTACTAAATACTCGACAGGGAAAGCAAAAGCAAGCGTCTTTTTTGATGGAATATTCAAGCCAGGGTCTAGACTTATACCACGTAGCAGAGAAACATCTCTCTCTACCACCGATTTCTCGCCGCGGATAAGTTTTTAGAACTGGCTGGCTTGGAGATTGTCTGTTCAAATCATCGGCAACACCGCCATCACTGCGAGCCGGTATCACTATAAGAAACATCAACCGGACTAGAGTGAGAGTCCGATCCACTAAGGTGGCCCCCCCGTGAAGCCGGGCCCGCTGGGTACATTAACATAGCTTGTTTTCAGTGTGCGAATTAGGGAGGAGATTGTTGACTTTTAGAAAAGCTTATAGAAAAGCCTAATTTATATCAGCGTTTTGAGGCGCAGTATGATTCAGTGTCAAAGAAAGACAGCATAAATATACTGGATATGATCACAAGGACCCAGTACTACTACTGCACTGTTGCTGCTACAGATTTTTAATCCGACGATAAAAATGTCATCGTGCCTTCCTAAGTTCAGGACATTACAAAACATAAAGAACAGATAATTATTTTTTTATTACCGACGTTCTGCTGCCTTTGAATTTTTCAGAGGTTAAGCCATTACCTGTCTGCCTTTGGGTAATTTGGTAGTTTGCTAGCACACTGCCCGCCATATCAAGAAAGAGCATTACACAAGACTTTTTTGCGTTCATAAAATTGAGTTATAAAATAAAATGTAAATGAAATGCACTTTACTATAGCCATTATACACAATACAGATAAGAACCAACACTAGACCTTCTCCTTATCAATTTTCCCTTCTGTCATTTCCTAATCTGCCTCTTTTTTCTACCCCGTAGTAAGTTTCCGCATAAACCACAACTTCAGTTTTAGCTGTAAGCTTTTACCTTGCGCCAGCGACAGAAACCCCTCCAATGACTACATTATATAGACATATTTGTTCAGAATAACAGATCGATATTGGGAGATCCGCAATGCATATTCAGTTTATAATAATATTACTCAGTAGCTGTGTAAATCTATCCCGAAGCGTTGTAAGGGAGTTTTACATCGCTTCTGAGGAGATTGCATGGGATTACCGTGGGGAAAATAATCTGGAAACGCGTTCAGATCTAAGGTAAAATGTACAGTAATGTTAATATTAAAAAACAGACCTGTTAATCTTAGTACTAAGTAACTTACTACTTAATATTAAATCAATGCTGGATAGATAAAAATGCTACAATGTAAAACGTAAGAATATGTGAAACCCGATATATGTATTTATATGTGTTAATTGACCTATATTAATATGTGTCTTCTATTCATGTTTAACATTCTCTGTCAGTTTTTATAGGAGACGGCTTAATTACAGGGATGGCTCCGAGCAGTATGTAAAAGCTATTTACCGAGAATACACAGATGCTACCTTCTCAACACTTAAAGCCAGACCTTCGTCTAGTGGTCAGTATATATCGAGCCGTCGGAGGGGCATGGATACCGGCAGATTCTGGAGGCCGAGCACCTTATATGCCCCCCTCTATCCGAAAATGTCTAAATTATATTGTCGGGATACATTTTACCTCTGCTGTATAATTCTGAACACCTGTTCCCGCCGCTCTTTAAATGCCCACTAATCTTTTAAGGAAATGTCAAGCTAAAACACCCTTAGGAAAGAAATACAAGAATAAAGTCAAAACCATCAAGGAACACAGGTGCCTTAAATTATTTCACCCAAACAGAAAATAATTTCTTGCAAGTAGCAAAAATATTCAGAACGATATTGCTTGCTTTTCCCTCTCATATGCTCCGTTCTTTGCTTATTTTATATATTATGTTTTTGAGTCGGTTTTATCCCGTTTTTAAAAGTAACGTTCTAGAAAAAAAGAAATATATACGCCGTGAACCGTTGAATGAGGCTTCTACGTTGTTTGAGATCTAAACGACTCTACAATACATCTGGACTTGCTGAATGATGCTGAAAGTTCTCTATGTCTGATGAGCAGTGCAAGATTTTTATTGTTTATTGTTTTCACGACAATGCCAAAAGTTATAAAGCAGAATTTTATTGTTTTACCTGGAAAGAAACAATGTTTTTTTGATGCTTTAACTGGTTTTTAAACGTTTGCTTAGTACCTTACATAAACCACCCGAGGCTAGTGCCATATTGTGGATTTCTACTTTTACTTCTTTTTTTTTTTTTTTTAGGTATTCAAGGTCCAACAATAAGAGCTGAAGTCAATGACAAGGTCGTGGTTCATTTCAAAAATTTTGCCTCCCAGTCCTACAGCATAAATCCCATTGGCATATCTTACTGGAAACAATCTGAAGGTAAGTTATGGTGTCTCCAAAGTACTTAGAGAGAAATTAAGGAGGGTGTATTAATCAGCTAAAGACAATTACAATATTACCCCCCAAAAAGATGCAGATTTAAAAGAATTATGTAATGTACAGTACAACTGCATTTTCTGTGGCTTATGTTTCTCCAAACCCTTAAAACAACCGAGGTTGTTATTTGTAGTGAATTTGTTCTTCATGACCCTCTACTAACTGAACATGTAAATTCTGCAGGAGTTGGGTACGATGATGCCACATCTGCCCAAGAGAAAGAAGACGACGCTGTTGTCCCTGGTGGTTATTACCGCTACGTTTGGGACATCCTGCCAGCCGATGGCCCCACTACAACAGACCCAGATTGTCTCACCTACTCATACTCCTCCCAGGTCGACGTGGTTCGAGACATTAACTCTGGTCTCATCGGCGCTTTTCTCATCTGTAAAGCAGGTCAGACATGCAGACTGCATCCATGATCGCTGCGTCCACTGCGCCACATAGAAGCTTTAACTGTGGCCTTGATATCACCATGCAGGTTCTCTTACAAGTGATGGCCATCAAAAAATCCCAGAGTACATCCTACTTTTTGCTGTGTTTGATGAATCGAGGAGCTGGTATGGAGAATCGGGAATGTCACTGGAAAGATTCCAGAAGACAAGACAGAAAAATTTGTATCACACCATCAATGGATACATCAACTCAACCTTACCAGGTCTACCCTTCCTTTACATTCAAAGCAATCTGCACAATTGATCACTGTCCCTTTACAGTAAATATAATAATGTTTATTAGAAATGGAACGCTTGTCATGCCTCTTGTTTCCACCATTGTATTTACAAAAATGCTATTGTGATGTCTTTAGGTCTGAAGATATGTCAAAAGAGCACAGTGTTCTGGCACTTGATTGGAATGGGCTCCTCATCAGAAATCCACTCCATATATTTCCAGGAACACACACTACAAGTGAAAAACCATAGGAAGGTCTTTCTGGAAATGACGCCCATGACTTTTGTCACGGCAGAGATGAAGCCTGTGGGTGTTGGGAATTACATTATCTCTTGTCAGATCCACTCTCACCTGCTAGGTAAGAATCATTCCTTCAGTCTATCCAACTGACAATAAATGAATAAACTAGCTATACATTTTTGAGATTTTTTTTCGCAGATCTGATTTGAATCAATTTATATGCACTGCAGATTTCACAAACCCGCAAAATGTGTCTCTTATTTGAACAAAAACTACTTCACACATTATTTAGAAGCTATTAGACAGAGAAAATGTTGCAACTAGAGCGTATATGACCAGTTATTCATCTATAACGTCTCGTTCCAGCCGGCATGAATGCTCAGTTTACTGTCGAGGATTGCCCTGAGCCAGCACGGATTTCCAAAAAATCAAATTTTATACAATCAGATGACTATGAGTATGATATATCTCTGGAGGGCTTAGTGTCCCCCATACTGATTCATTCTGGCCTGACCCCACGTTCTGCGGTAAAGCTCAAACCCAAGACATGGGTGCATTATATTGCTGCCGAAGAGATCGTTTGGGATTATGCTCCGGAGCTCAGCGAAGCTGACAGGTAATGGCAGCAGAGGAAAATCATTCATGCGCAACAGTGTTAGTTTCATAATTTAGCCCACTGATGTCGCCATTGCATTTCAGAACTTCAGACTACACGGTGCGGGCTCCCCAGCGCATTGGCAAAGAATACAAGAAGGCCGCATATGTTGAATACACTGATGCAAGTTTCCGGCAGCAAAAAACACCAAATGGTAGTTTGCTGGGGCCTGTGTTACGAGGAGAGGTGGATGACAAAATTAAGGTGACACAACGAAGGAAGAGCTGGTGAAATATTGATGCGTTTTGAGACGAAACTTGCTTGGGAAATGGGACTCTCCAGAGTGAATCAAAAGAACAGGGAAATCTCTGTAATGTCCCAGTCAGTCATCTTTTCCTCAGTTGTCATTGCAGGGGCTTATGTTAGCCTCTGTGTTTTGTTTATAAGGGAACCACAAAACATAGGGGTCTAATGAAAGCCAAATATCTGACCTTAATTTGGAAGTATTATATAAGTGGCTGGTAGCAATTAGTCAGTGTGACAAATGCCGTGCCTCCTGTCTGCATAGTATTCAATCATTATGATTATATATTTTTTATTTTCCTAATATTGCATTTCTAACCCTTAATTTCATTGCCTCTAGCTCCCATTTTATTCCTTAATTGAGTTTTTGGATTTTTTTACTGCCTCCTTCAGCTTATTGCTATTTTAGTTTTTACTATCATCTGTCTTCTATGTTTTAACTGTTCTTTTACTGTGTAGCATATTGGGAGTGAGAAATGTGGTCAACAAATAAAATATTATTAATATCATTATACATTGCAGAAAGATTTTCAAAAATTATTGAAATTTTCTAGATGACAGATGAGCTCCGCTGCAGCCTGATGCTGAACATGTATTATCGCAATTTTTTTAGTTTTTGTTTTCTTCTCACTGCTCGATCAGATTGTGTTCAAAAACCTGGCAAGTGTACCTTTCAACATTTATCCTAACGGGCTTACCAGCATCTCCTCAATTGGAAGCCGAGCTGACGGTAAGGCCTCCTGAATTGATATTGGGTAGGTTTATGAAGCTGTGGAATTCAGCAAACACTGGTGTCATTAGCCGACTTGCTTGCACGTCTGCATCTACAGTGAAAGACCTAAGAAACTATCCCGTGATGCCAAACGAAACGTTTGTGTATATATGGAGGATCACAACAGAGGATGGACCCACTAAGGCTGATCCGCGATGCCTCACCCGTCTCTACAAGAGCACCATCAACCCCGTCCGCGACCTGGCCACAGGCCTAGTTGGTCCACTGGTTGTGTGCTACAGGAAGACACTGGACAAAAGAGGCAATGTGGTAAGAAGCAATACATATATCCAAGATCCAGAATGCCCATACTGCGGTACAGGCCTTCATCTACACTCTTACTCATTTTTATGTGATCTTGGTGACATACGTTTTGTTCCAGTTAATGTCAGACAAAGAGAAGCACTTGATGTTCACGGTTTTTGATGAAAACCAAAGCTGGTATATAGATGAAAACATTCAAAAGTATGTTCAAGATCCATCCAAAGTGGATCGCACTGACCCTGATTTCTACAGATCCAATGTAATGTACAGTAAGTATGTGTAGCATCGCATTCCAGTCATTTGTCAGATATAAGCTTCCCAAGCATTTTACTTACGTCAAGTTTCTGCCACAGATGTCAATGGCCTCATGTTCAACAACCTGAACTTCGTCACCTGTCTGGGAGATGTCACCTTCTGGCATGTGCTGAATGTGGGCACCCAGAGTGACTTCCTGTCGGTGTACTTCATGGGAAACACCTTTGAACGAGACAAAGTATATGAAACAGTTCTCACTCTCTTTCCTATGAATGGAGAGACAGTCAGTATGGAAATGGAGACTGTGGGTAAGATCACTGAATTTACTTTTTAATTGATTTGGGTCTATGGAGAACTGTATATGTTAAATTAGGAAAAAAAAACTGCTGATGCGATTGATACATAACTTGAAATTATTTTAAGTCATGTTCATGGCTACACTCTTGATCTGGTTTCATCATTAGGTTTCACGGTTCAAAATATTGAGATCATCGATGCCTGCCTGCCTGAACATAAACCTATCTTGTTTGTCTCTTCATTCTCTCATCCCATTTCCCACTGTTCCAATACCTCATATTATTTCTATGTTATAAACTCATCTACTGCTAAAGAATTTGCTCATGCATATGTAGAGATGCATTTGAATTATCTTCTTGCAGCCCCTACCATGGCTCCTGATAATATTCTAAGTCAGTTGCGTTCCACATGCGAAGTTACTCTGAATTCATTTGCTCCCCTAGAATCTAGGAGACCCAAAACTAGTGCCCAGCCCTAGAAAAATTAAGTCCATTAACTCAATATCCTACCCGCTTGCCTATTTATATAGGTACTTCCCACCATTGGCCCAGTGATCTTGGCCATAATTAATCGCTGACTTGCAGATGGTTCAGTTCCTCCTTATTTAGTGGTTCCCCCATTGCTAAAAAAACATAACCTGGACTCTACAATACTACACAATTATAGACCCATCTCCAATCTATCCTATCTTATCCAAGATTACGGAAAAAAAGGTTGTGTTACAAGTTGTCTTCCTATCTCAGCCATGGAGAGGTATCAGTCAGGTTTTAGGGACTTATTACTCTCTGTTGACTCTGGTTCTTGTGTCTTGATTTTGCTGGATCTTAGCTCGGCTTTCAACAAAGTCGAACGCAATATTCTCCCAGACTGACTCAAGTGTGGAATAGAAATTCAGGGCACTGCCCTAGACTGGCTTACTTCCTATCTTAACGATCGGAGGCTTACTGTTAAGATCAGCAAGATGTCTTCTTTGGTAGCGCCAATTAACTATGGCGTTTCTTTTGTTGTTGATCTGTCTTCATCACTATCTACATTTTTAATTAAATTTAAATTCTGTTAAGTAGCAGTTGAGTTGGTTTAATGTCTTGTCAGTTTTAATTCTCTTTTTTGTACAGCACATTGGATTGACAGTTGTTATTTTTAAATGTGCTATATAAAAAAACTAGACTTGACTTCACATTCATCTCTAAAAATCGGGACACAATCTTACTGATTATTTTTTTAAGCAAACTGGCAAAATTCAACAGAACACATAGTTCTGAGTGTCTCATTTAGTTTGAGTATAAAAAATCTGTAGATAACCGTATTTTTATTTTTTTGATTGTATAAATAGAATGGTTAAGTGATTGTTTTACCAAAGAAAGCAGAATTCAGCAAAACAACATTTTTTAAAATGAATCAGTTCATTTATTATTGTTATTATTATCTTTAAATACTTATTTATTTCTGAAATATTACAATATTTTTTCAGGATATTCTATTTCTGTAATGCGTCCTTTTTTAAAATTTGTTTGCACCACATTCACTTTTTTGCCCTGTAGGTACTGTCTTTGCACTTTGTCTGTTTGCCACTATATTTATGTTAGTCTGTGCAATATATACACGCTGCTGTATGCACCAGAATTTTCTCCTGGGAATCAATAAAATCCATCTTCATCTTAAAAATGCACAAGTCAATACCAAGCAAATCTCTTCTCTCAAAGACTCCACCTAGTGGTTACAACAATAAAAAACATTTTTTTGTTGCGTCTTGGCCACCTATGAAACTGCGTTAATGTTTTAAACTGGGAGTACCATCACGTGGCTTTTGTTAACATCAAACCACTTTACTGTGTAAATGCAGGTGAATGGGAGATTGGTGCTTTCGATCCCAGTGCCAAAAAACGTGGCATGAGTGCCAAGTACACGGTGAAAGACTGTGACCGGAATCTTCCATTGTTCGACGACAGCGATTACCTTGAAGAGTATAATCAACAAAATATTGGCAGAAGTGCTGGTCGAAAGAACAGGACCCTTGCAGTCAGACTGTGCAGGAAGCCAGTAGATAAAAACACCTCGACTTCTGCAAGGAAAAACACTACAGAGGACTCCCACATTCACCCATTCTGTGAAATCACCTACATCTCGCTCAGCCCAAATGGCCAGAGTGAAGCTGAGGGTGACATTCCTGAGGACGTCCTACGGGAGGTGCTGAAACAGAATCACCCTCTGATCTTGCAAAATGGTACAGAAAACCATTTACCCCTTGAGCCTATGGGGATGCACCACAAATTTTCACCTGAGCCCAGCAAGGCGCCTGGGAAGCTCAAGAAGAGAACTCTGTCCGACCCCATATTTGGTGGTGCTTTGACTGATGCATCTGCAACCACTCCATCAGAAACAGATGATGAAGACAGCAATGTTGAAGGTCCAATTTTAGACACAGCACCACTGCTGCTTAAAGAAAATGACACTGAGCCCCTAAATGAAGATCACACAAGTTCAGAGGATCTCAGCATGGGTGCCGGTTTCAACAAACAACTCAACAGGTCAGAGGCAGCCTCAAGCACTGTCCACGTTGAGCATAAAAATAACCGTACTATTTTGGTGAGGTCCGCTATGGACCCAGAGCCACACAACAGGCAGAGGGAATCTGGTCCACTGAGAATGGAAAGAGGAGCAGAAGGCATTGCTGGCAGCAAGAAGATGACCAAGGCACAGCAGAAGGAGATGCTAGAGGAAAAGAATTTGATTCCAGAACATGACGATATAAACGAAGACAATGGCGATGAAGATCCTACAAACGATTTCGATGAAGTGTTTTCAGTGTCGCATGCTTGGGCCAACACATCAAATAGCAGAAACTTCACCAGGAGAGATTCACTTTTTGAGTATGACGACTACACAACTGAAAAAGACGAGCTCAATGAAGTAAATTCATTAGGCGTCCGAACTACTGATTCAAAATATCGAAACTATTATATCGCTGCAGTAGAAGTCATGTGGGATTATGGATTAAAGAAACGACGTCAGGTCATGAAAGCAAGGTAAAGCATAAAGCATTCATCTCAAGTGGAAAAAGAACATGTAAAAATGTTAAAAAATTCATGCTCAAGATTGGACCGTTTAGGTCTTATCAATTACCATGTCATTTTGAGGTTGGCCGCTGGTACACTCTACTTCAACTTTCATCAACAGGGACATGCTAAGAGCAAAACGGATGTACCTGCCCGAGTATAAGAAGGTGGTGTTCCGTGCATACCTGGACCAAGATTTCAGGCACCCAGCACCACGAGGAGAGCTGGAGGAACATCTTGGAATCATGGGTCCAGTGATTAAAACAGAGATCAATAACGTTCTTATAGTGAGTGTAACGTATCCATCTTCCAAGTAAACTTGATATATCGTCAAGATATTCTTATAATATTCTTTGTTTCCCTTGTGTGGGTTTATTGTTTCTGTTTGTGGAGATACTGTAATCCTATTGGACTTGAATGAATCTAGTGCACGAGGAATACTTTTTTTTTATCAGAAGAAATTTTTTGGATGTAACCTTCTTCTCATTTTCAGGTGACGTTTAAGAATCTTGCTTCAAAGCCGTTCTCGTTCCACCTTCATGGGATCTTTGAAAAAGGTCAGGAGGAGGGGAATGAGGAAGGTAATGCAGAGGCTGTTCAGCCCAATGAGGTGCGGGTATATCGCCGGAAGATCACAAAGAGACAAGGACCATCCTCTAAGGAGTTTGACTGCAAATCGTGGGCTTACTATTCCAACCTCAACATGGCAAGTGTTATCATTATGTGTACCTACTAGAAACCTTATTCAAACTGGATTATGCGTAACATATTTGGATGTTCTCGTTCAATAGCACAATGTCTTTTTCCTTTGTTCCACAACTTAACAAAATATATATGTCCTTGTGTGCGTACGATACTCACGTTTCACAGGAGAGGGATGTCAACTCAGGACTCATTGGTCCCCTAATTGTTTGCAAGCCTAATACTCTTCACCCTACCGACAACATCGACTTGAATGTCCAGGAGTTCCACCTGCTCTTCACCGTATTTGATGAAACCAAAAGCTGGTATTTTGAAGAAAACATCAACCGGTTCTGCCCTCCACCCTGCAGTTTAAGGAGAAACGACCCCTTGTTTGAATCCGGGAACAAGTTCTCAGGTGAGACGTTGTGCCGGGTTCATGTGTGACTACATAGCTTGTGGTCCTGATGCACATGTATATGTCTCATATCTGCGTTTGCTTGAGGTTCTGGTCCCTCTCCACAGCCATCAATGGCTACACAGCAGAAACCCTCCCTGGCCTGCTGGTGGCGCAGCATCAAAGGGTCCGTTGGCACCTGCTGAATATGGGTGGCAGCGGGGAGCTGCACGCCGTCCACTTTCACGGGCTTCCCTTCACTGTGCGCAGTGACCAAGAGCACCGCATGGGCATTTACAGCTTATACCCTGGTAAAACACTGGACAGACACCAATCGAGCCATTAGTCAGCTAGAGACCAGCCTAGAATCGCATATCTATAGGTGCATTTGAAAGCATATGTAATTGGTGGCCCTGGTAGTTCAGCGGGCCTCACTGTGGTCTCACACCTCGAGGGTTATAGGTGCAGTTCCCTCCCCCAGTTTTTTATATGATGTTCTTCACATGTCTGAGAGGTACCCTGGTGTCCCCCCACAATATAACAGACTGGCATCCAAAATTAGGTGATTCCTACGTTGTGTCCAGTCATTGCTGGATAGTTTCCAGGCCCCCCCTCACCTTGAACTGGATTAGCAGTAAATTCTGCTAGAAATTAGAAATTCTGGGCCCCCTGAATCCCTTATGGTAGATTGTGGTGAGGGGAGGGACTCGGGGCTTAACTTTAAAAAAAAGATAATAATAAAAGATTTTTAAATAAATAATAATACTTTTTTTTTAATGGTAGAACTTTCTGAGCACATGTATAATGTTTGCCAAGCATATACTGTATATTATTCGTTTTTGTAATCTGGGGTCTCTACATAATGTTGGGCCCCAGAATCTGCCAGGGTGTCCATATCCCTCCAATGCCCCTGCTTACAATCTCCTGGACCTAGTTTAATATGTATGGGAAGTAACTGAAAAGATAATTTCCAAAACTCATTCAGTCCATGGGATATGTGGACAAGTGAGAACCATTTTTGTGGATTCATGAGTTTTGGAGATTTAACTAAAGTTCTTTGTAGAATCACGAGTACTGAGTGAGTTTTGGTTCCCAATACTGTAACGTATGAAGGGAAAGTCTGATATTGAGAGTCTCATCTCAAGAACAACAAAAAAGGGACTGAGTGAGTTGTGGAAATTTGCTCTTCAATTTGCATGGTTTAGTTAGTTGTGTTTCAGCTGGTGGAGGATAACTGACTCGTGACACCAATTGAAAAAACAGTTCATTTTTGAAGAACAGATGTCTTATGCTGTATTGGCATCTTTTCCCCATCAGGTATGTTTGGGACTGTAGAAATGAGACCAGTGATGGCAGGAACCTGGATGGTTGAATGTTCCATTGGGGAACATCAGCTGTCGGGAATGAGAGCCAAGCTGCTGGTCTACAGTCCAGGTATGAGTCTATTGCTTACCTTTCTGTCAGCCAGCCTACATTGATACAGCATGTTAGCATTAGTAAATCTCTCAGTAAATAGGTGATTTGTGGTGGGCTGCTTATTATGGAAAATGGCTGTAAGGAATTTGGGACAAAGGCAAGGTTGCTTGAGGAACTAAACAATAAAACCAGATTGCATCAAGTACTGTGCAGAAACTAGACTTTTTTAGGGCTTGACGTTTCTGTGACAATGGGGATGCCGGACATGATTTCACTAAGTGTTTATCTCACAGAATGCATTGAACCACTGGGAATGCGGACAGGAAGGATTTCAGATAGCCAGATCACGGACTCCGGACACTACGGTAACAAATATTCAAAGTAATGGCACTCAGGACTCATTTAGACAGACAGGGGACCCTGGTGATAGAGCATCGGACTGCCAGAGGAGCTCAGACAGCTGCATCAATATTATTCGTTTTGATTCGCTTTTTGCAAAAAAGCACACCCTTGCTGGTAACACTTTATGTGAAGGGACACAAATAGTATAGTATTATAATATTACGTAAGTATTAATTAACTACATAATAAGTCTGTTACGTACTGCTCTCATGTTCATTCATCATTAATGAATCGTGATGCATGTTTTATCTCAAGCTCTTACTATATTTAATTCTGTAAACCTTTGTGAACTACTGAAGGAACCAGTAATGAATAACAAAAGTGAAATACTCATCTCATGTTCGTTCATCATTAATGAATCATGATGCCTCTTATCTCAGGTAGCGATTTTATTTGTTTGTGATTTGTTCATGGTTTGTACTTACAGTACTGGTATCTGAGTTAATACCAAGTATTTGTGCCCCGTCAAGTAAAGTGTTACCCAAGTATTACTTGCAATAACTGAGATACATAAATATAATAAATGACTGAAGGAATCTATGTATTCTTGGTTAAGTTTGAATGGTTTATACATTGTCTGAATAAATCTACGTTTGGTAACAGTTCATATTTGATGTAACACTATTTTGTTGTATAGTTTTATGTTCCTATGAATTTGGTTGGATCGTGTTGCTTTTATCAAGCTTCAGAACTTAGTTTGCTTGTCTTGTTTTTCAAGGTGATTGGGAGGCCAGACTGGCCAGACTGGAACTGCCCGGCTCAGTGAATGCCTGGAGCGGCATAAACAGGATGTCCTGGATTCAGGTGCAGTTGGGCGGCCAGTCTGAAGCACCTAGCACTGTCATCAATGATTAATGTATATTTTATAAATGGTAGTAAAAATAAACTGTAGCAAAAATGAATTTGTAATTATGATCTATTGTAATATCTTTTTTTTCACCAGGCTCGTCATAACAATAACATTGGATTTACCCTTGTGTTACTTGGACAAAAGATAGAAAAGATCAGAGGTGGATCATTCAGGTCACTAGAGTAAAAATCCATGCCGGGAGTTTGTTTCAACCAACCAGTTGAATACTCTGTGACTGTGACTCTTTATGCTCAACTAGTTGGTTAAAACAAAATCTTGGTCTGGATTTTTACTTTCTGGAGCTGAACTAGCCACCTCTGCGATAGATTGGGTTTTGTCCTCCTGCCAGCTTAAACAGAAGCTGAGACTACATGCTTTATTAACTTAATTTTGTTCCTACCTTTAATTATTGTTAGTAGTCATGCATGACGCATCTGTGGTGCAGAAACCCTGGCCATAAGATATCCGTTGCATAAAATACTGTTGTAACATAATATTCAATCTCCATTCATTGGCACTGCAGCATACAAAAGGCTCGCTGAGTAATGTTCATCCTGAAAACCTCTTCCTTCATCTAGGTGGATCTTAAGAGGCCGATGCTGGTTCACAAGATTCGTACACAGGGCGCAACACACGGCCTCTCTGAGAGTTTCATCGTGATGTACAACGTCTCATACAGTCAGGACAGTGTGACGTGGAAAACATACAAAGGGAAAAGCACTAAGCCAACAATGGTGAGTATTTCACACAAATCAGGAAATCAAACAGTAGCACCTAGACCAGTACTTCCTGTTTCAAACACAATATCTTTATTATGACCCATTCTTGCAATCCAAAACTGAGGCTGTGTCTCCTTAGCTGAAAAATGGAGCCTGTATTGTTGTAGGGTTTTCTGTGCATCAGCTGCAGACAGAATCTATGTTGCCCTATTCAGATATTCACTGGAAACCCAGATGGCTCCAGGATCAAGGAGAACTTCTTTTCCCCTCCAATCCTGGGCCGCTACATCAGAGTGCATCCTATAGAATACAACAATCGCCCCACCCTTCGTATGGAGCTTTACGGCTGTGATCTGAACAGTGAGTCGCCCGTATCACGCCTAGAGATCAGGGCCATAAAGCTAATGATTGACGTCACGTTTGCCTTGCCCCAGCAACAGCCTTGTAAAAATAGTTCAGAAGACAGTTGTTAGTATAGACCTTTTAAGTATCCCACTTGTAATATTCTGCAACACAAAGGGTTGTAGAAGATGCGTGCCATTCTTTTGCCAGGCTGCTCAATGCCCTTGGGGATGGAAAAAATGCTGATTCCCAACCACAGCGTCAGTGCATCATCCTTCTTGCACAAGTTATTCTTGTCCTGGAGCCCTTCTCTTGCCCGTCTAAACTTAGAAGGCACTGCTAATGCTTGGAGACCCAAGGTATCCCTTTACGGCTTCTGCTGTCCTCTTCTCTACTTGAAGTTAAGCCTATTATCCTCTCCACAATTTGTATGAATGTGCCAGTATTCACCTGTCAGTGAGAGAAACATTCTCTGCCAACCCTGTGTGACTCTGGGTCTTTCATCTTGTAATTGAACTTTTAGATGTTTGATGTTGCCACTGTTAGCATTTTAATTTCCCCACCAGATTTAATGAACTCTATCTATCTATCTGTCTATCTGCCTGCCTGCAGAGGTGGAAAGTTCAACCTTGGTCTGGATTTTCACTTTCTGGACCTTAATATTCCACCTCGGCCAGCCTAGTATTAGCTATATTTATGATGCAGTGCTACATTTTGTACACCGTGGGCTAACTGTGTCTGCCTTTCTTCCAACCCCCTTTAGACTAATAACCCTTATGAATGGATCCAGGTGGATTTCGTGAGAGTGAAGAAGGTGACAGGGGTGGTCACCCAAGGGGCACGGTCTTTCCTGACCCACATGATGGTCACAGAGTTCACTGTATCAATGAGCAACAACGGTCATGTCTGGACCAGCGTGCTGGAGGAGGATACGAAAATGGAAAAGGTTAAACTGCAGCATATTCCTCCCAATAGACAGACAGCTGGACACCACAGACATATCATCTCTTCTTACAACTCAGAAACATTGTTTTAATAATTTAAGTCAATGATATATTGCTTGCATAAAATGCAAAATTTTTAAATGGTCACACAAAAACATAGGAAGAAAAATTAAGCTGCCTTTTATTTTTCTCTAGGTCTTCCAAGGGAATGACAGATATGATGAAGAAGCTCTGAATGTATTTGAACCACCACTGTTCACCAGATACATCCGAATTCGGCCCAGAGGCTGGTATAACGAGATTGCCTTGCGCCTTGAGTTTCTGGGCTGCGACACGCAAGAGTGACATAAAATCCACATAAAAAGTGACTTGCAGCTGCATGTATGTTACAGTGACCTAAAGTAGCAACACTGACAACTTAGTATGTTCAGACTACATTAACACCCCACCCATTTTATTGTTTTATTTTAGCACTGATTTTAACAGGAAATTTTATATAAAAAAAAAATGCTGACAGCTGTTGGCTGTGTGTATTTTTCTAAAAACAGTCATGTGAATTATGACTGGGGATTTGTGGTTTGTTCACATCTTCTTCCATACTGGCTTTGATGTTACCATGAATATGATATTTTAACTCTTTTAAATTTATTTTCTGGGAATGCTGTAAATAGTTTTCAGTGTGTGACCCACAAACTTTTTAGCATGCGGAATAGTTTTTTGAACAAAAACAGAATCACACATAATACAACATGGTAAACATAAACCATATTTTGTGTGCATTATGCCTAATATAACATAATCAAAGAGGCATTTTCCTCACTATTCTAGCAGCAATGAATGTAGCTTTGTACACAAGAAACATGTTGATATTTCATGATTAGAAAAGCAAGGTGACTTCAGTGGTATTCTACTTTGTGGACTTAGCATAACGAAATACTAGCAGAATAATACCCAGTAATGTAAAACCTCTGCAATATTTTTATGGAATATTTTTGTCCTGTAGTTTATATGTAACTGGATTATTTCGCCTCCTGTAACATAATTATAGTAGAGAATCAGAAATATAAAATTGATTCTAAGATTTATTTATTTAGCAGGCACTTCTCTTCAAAGCAGCATAGATCTGAAAGCAGGATCAGAAAAGATCCTCGAACAACTGGGGGTTAAGTACCTTGCTCAAGGGCCCAACGGTGAAACCATTCTGCTGACCCTAGGATTTGAACTGGTAATCTTGTTTCTAGAGATTTCTGAGAAATAGCCACTGTCCCACAACCATTTACCACGGTATTAACGTAACTAGGACTGCTCTGTGGTTCATCTCCTTGAAGGGCAAAGATAACCATTTGAGTAAAAACATTTGTCTTTCTGCTTGCTATTCTTTTGCTACCAGAAAAGTTCACTCTACAGGGCAGGAGAAAGATTATCGGGTCTGGCAAAAACATTCTAATTCCGTTTTCCGTTTCCCCTTGAAACTATTACATAAACTGCAAGATTGTTTTCACAGCTTATCCACTTTAAATTTTGGAGAAGCCTTGGCAACTATTGTTCAGTCGTAATGTTGCCCTTCTGTCGGTTTTACTTGTAACCCTTGTTAAATAATTGCTTTGCTATGAAATTAAGTTTTATTAACATTAAACGTGTAAATCATTGTGTTTAATTATCTGGTTGACGTGCGTAGGGTGGGATTAACAATTCCTGTCTCAGAAAGTCTAACAACTTTGTTTGGTTTGGAAATTGATGAAACTACAATCTAGGACTGAACAATATCCTTAGCATAAATAAACATTAATGCTTCCTTTGAGCTTTCAAAACAGTATAATTGATCTCCTGTACTTTCTTTGCCTGTACAAAACAATTTCTCCCAGGCAACTTGTACGTAGGTTTTCAAACATTAACACATTGCACCACAGCAGACAAAATAGCTAGTCCTTTCTGCTGAACAGTGTAACAGTGAACAGTGCTCTGATAATCCTGAAACATGTATGGACCATTGGCTATTTATCAATATGTATATGCATATATATGTATATTCTATTTTCTGTTTTATATATATATATATTTTTTGTTTGTTTGTTTTTACACACTCTGCCAATGCAAAAATGCCACGAAATTTCGTTCTGATGTGCAGTAACTGGTGTATTTCTGAATGACAATAAAAGTGACTATTCTATTCTATGTGCATACATCCAGCATTTAATTATATTTTTCCATATAAAGGCAATACAATATCAAGATAACATTTCCAGCGTAAGGTAATAAAGGTGTCACTACTGTTGCATTTAAGCCAAGAGTACAATACACACTGTCAGAAAAAAGGGTGCAGCCCTGGTACAGTTTTGCACACAAAGGTACAAACAACAATAAATCCTAATGGTACAAAAATGTTCCTTTGGAGTCAATTTCTGTACCTTAAAAGGTACATTTACCTACAGCCAGGGGCACCATAAGACAGGGGAAAGTTTGGACGATTCCAAGGGCCCCTGAGTGACAGGGGTCCTACAAAATTTGGAAAATAACTGAATTGGTCTGCACTGGGAGGGGGCAATATGAAATGCCTTCATGGGGCCCAAAATCTCTAATAACGCCCCTGCCTACAGCTAGGGTACAACTGGCAGATCCTTGAGGGTACAGCCCCAGGGACAAGTACTTGTACCGTCAAATGTATAAATTGGTACGTTTTTTTCTGAGTGTAGCCATATCAACACTTTAAGAATTGGACACAGTCATTGACAACACATGTAGTAACAGATATGTCAAATTCTGCATGCTCTGAGATTTAACATGAATATCATTTTAAAAAGCGCTGCACGGGAGGGTAAACCGACCCAGCTATAAGTAAAGTATTAAAACATCGCTGCTGAAACGTAACATAAGGAACTTAAGAGCGGTTTGTACAGCTTCCTCCAGATACGGCTAGAATCTCTTTACGTGAAGCTACAAAATTGTTAAAGAAAAGCACATGTCTTGTTAGGAAACTGATATAGTTACAGACACGGTTAATCTTTTGGGTTATTTTGCCGTACATGACTTCTATGTAAAATCTGACATTCTAGTTATAACCATGAGGTTATTGAGACTGGATAAACCATCGGTTTACAGCAGATAAATGAAGACCAGTAATATTATCTTCGTTAAACGCCATCTACGCCGGTGCTTTTTCTTGTTGTCCACCGTTCGTATTGCTTAATAACTCGCGCGATTCAGTATTATGAAATTGACACGTGTCCACGACACGTATCATATAGGCGGGGCTCTGTGCGATTTCATCCAATCAGTTGCACTTTTGTCGGAGTCACGAGGTTTTTTTAATGAATATTTATGAAGGGAAAAACTCTAGTGTTTTTTTAACTGTATTTCCGGCTCACAGCATCGGGCACAGTCGGAATCACGAGGCGCGGAAACGCAAAAATGTTTTGCGTCGACTTGGTTATGTTTTTTTTTCTATTTATCGACGTTAAAGTTGTAGCTGAAATATGACATGAGCACCTTCGGAGTCGTTAATTTAAGTGCAATTCCCCGTGTTTAAGTGCACGGACATGTTAAAACACTGCGGGGCTGTCGTGCCCTTTACTTGTAGTCACCAAAGTAGACCGCCAAACATAACTTTACTTACACATGCTATTATACCTTACAGTTTATGAATATTATGTCTTTTAACTTTTTTATTGGTTGTTTCGGTAGTGAAATGCGTTCATATTTTTTAACTCTTCCGTGTACTCCATTACCGTCACACCTAGATAAGTAAACTATTTTAATGTCTTGCTGTGTAATTGCTGTTACCACATAGCGCTTACGTGTTATTTATCTCGTGTGGAAATGGATATTTTACATTCTCTTCCTGGTTTCATCATCCCTCGTTAGCCTGTCTTGTCTGATCCAGTTGTAGTTTAGCGATTTATGCGACAAAGCGAACATCAGCATGACTGTTGGCCGCTCCTTATCTAAATCTCCTTATTACACCTCAACGTGGACCGAAAGTTGATGTCCCGGCAGATCGGTGTGTTATCTTACACGTCCACCTTTTTTCGCCTTCTCCGGTACCGAAAGTGGAGTATGGCTCGGTATGACATCTGCAGCCTGTTAGATTGGGCTTACGGAGGTGTCGACCCGAAATTTGAGGGCAATGGAGGGCCGGAGTGTGCGGCTTTCCTCACGCCGAAGCAGCGACTGGTGGAAAGCCTGGTTATTATTTTGATGTCCGTCGTAGAGATTGCATTGGCGTTACGGAAAATCAACTCCTCCAAAGAGCACAAGGAAGGCGCAAAAGAAGGTTGCAAAAGTGAGGAAGCCGGACCAGGGAATAACCTTTTATTGGTCGGTCTCTGCTTGACATTTGGAGTTGAAGTGGGGTTCAAGTTCGCGACCAAGACCGTAATCTACCTGCTAAATCCCTGTCATGTTGTCACCATGATGCAGGTATGGGAACTCGTCAAAAATATTGACTTACTGTACTGATCTGTTTGTCAGGTCTGTTTGTGATGTCTGGAACCTGCAAACGAAGAGAAGTGTGCCTTTTGGACTGTTTTATTCGCACTGTCAAAAATCACATTTGATGCTAATTCCTATCTGTTATTTTCTCGTCACCTAATGGCAATCTTTAACCTCTTCGCAAACTCAGATAAATTAATCCAATTTATATTCATGCAGATTCTAACAAGTGACAGATTTTGTTGATTTCACAGGGACCAAATGAAAAGTAAAACTTGAAATGTTAAAAAGATAAAAGATCAAATTGGTGTTGCGTAGTAACAAACTTTAAGTATTAGGAGATCTATTTTAATAGCAGTGTTTAATTGAAAGTTCCTCGGGAGGAAAAACTTTTATTCAAAGTAGTGGTAACCAGACTGCATGGTGAGAAAACACTCCCCTCTGTTATGTTTGGGATGAACCCTTCCCAATCATTAGGCTATTGCTTGTTAAATGTTTCCCAGCTTATACTCCAATACAGTATTGACTGTAGTATAGTATATGTCTGATTTTTTTTTTTTTTCATACACAGATAAGCCAATGCATGAATGGTATAATCCTCATCATCTTACTTTTCCTGCCCCTTGAGGTTCTTTTAATGATCCTCAAAGTAATCTTATTGTTTCCTCAAATTTATCTGAGCAATGCTATGTAAACTGCTGAAATATCCAAGGTCAATGTGATTTTTGAAAGTGTTGTTAATTATGCACAAGGCCATAATGAAAACTGAACTGTTTGTGTTAATAGTGTCAACATACATGTGTCCACAGGCTCTTTGGCACCTTCTGGCCAGTGTGTTACTCAGACATTGCGTAATGCGTTGACTCACACATAGTGACATAGGGTACGTAAATGGACGAGCCTGTCTGAACACTCCTGGGAGTTGCTGGCTACGTGTGAAGGTCAACATAGCAATAAATTCACTCGAATAAAGTCATAAGGAAGCAAGAGTTTGGTTACAGTAGGATACCATAAACAGAAAAAAGCTTGTTGTTGTTGTTGTTATTATTATATTATTTAGTTTCTATTGTTCTGTACTTTCCCTCAGTTTTGCTCATGTTGCCCTTCCTATCTGCTGACTCCTCCTTCCCTTTGTTTCATCTGTTTGACCGTAACTCTTTTTATCTGTTAATCTGTTCACTTTATTGCGACTGGAAACAGCTGCAATAATTGCGTGTGAGGAAGGGTGGCCTGCGCAAAGTAAATAAACAGCCACGGGACTGGCCGCACTTCCCAAGGCGTCGCCATCCAAGAGTTTGACTTTGACGTTGTTCTGAAAGTTGCTCGCCATGCCACTGTTACGAAGTACCTAGCTATGAAACGGGAAACCCCAGGTTAGCCTTCTGTCCTGGTGCCTGAGACAGCGAGCTTTCACATTTTACACGGCCATATGGAGCAAGATAATGACTTTTCTGTCGTCCCCGCCCATAGCTAACGCGTGCTTCCTCTTTGATTTGTAGGTTTATGTTTGACTGCTGTGGAATACACTTTCTCATAACCTGCAGAAGCATAGTTTTATTTGCTTGTTTGTTTTGCTTTCCTTGTTGGCCTGGTGGAACCGTAAAATGCCAACAGCATCCTACTGAAAAATTTGCATTATTTACCAGGTTATTTCAGTCAACCGTTTTCAATGCTAAACTGAAAAATCACATCAACTGCAATATGTGTTGACATAATACTTCTCTAACTATAAAGTGTGAGCTTTGCTGTCGCACCTTTGCTCATGGTATTGAATCCCAATGTATTATTGTGCCATCTGTTTTTTGTCTTACTTGGATTAAATTGGAGCTAGCAGATGTAATTGAATGAGTGTGTGAGACACAGACTATATAACCGGAAGTGTGTATAATACTAGAGTATGTGCTCTGGTTACAGGGAGTGTGTTCGGAGGAAGCAGGTTTCGGGTAGTAAATCGTATCTGATTTATGTTCCTCCTTTTGCGCACAGATTTTCCTGTTGGCCTGTCCATCATGCAAAACAGCCAGAGTCATTTTTCGGTATGTACCTGCATCCAAAACCGCATTTGCATGTGGTAATCCTGGCTTTACAAATAAGCCCATCTGTAATTTTTCTAACCATCCCTTGTTAGCTAATGAGTATGACTCCTGAACAGTGGAGGATAAACTGTGTGCTGAAGTTCATTTGAGTCTGGGTAAATCCGCCTGGGAAAAGTCTCAACTGCTACTGTCGGTGCATCACCGAAAGCTCTCTGACTCGGTTAGGGATGTGTAGGTGCGGTCACTGAAATACACACTATCAACCATGTAGTGCACTGAGTCAGTGTAAGTATTATTCAAAGTATTGAGACTCCTTGACACAAAGTTGTTCAGGATCATCTCCAGTCCTCATTTGAAGTCGTGACTGTTTTGACAGAACTGTGACACAGGCCTCTTTAACAAGAGGTAACAAATACATAAATAATATTCACCTGACGTGAGACGGTCACCTGAGACGCACACATTCGGTCAGCTGACTCCCGGCACCCATGTTGACATTAACAGCACCCTGTAATTGTCCTTAGAGCAGGTTAATAGGCAGAATCAATCAGCATGAACAAGAAAGATAAAATATTCATAAAACTGTGATCATAACACAGGTTGGATGCATAGCATCTTTGTCTCCCTGCACCTGGTTGAAAAATGTGTTTTGCTGGTTGTGTGTGTTGGAACTTGCAACCTTGCAGCTCACACCTGCTGTCAACCTGGGGAAAAGTACTGTGGGATTTTTATTATAGCTAATTGATATGCAGGTATTTAAAACATTTAATGTTTAAAATGCTGGACACTGAGCATACCAATATGACCTTTTGATATTAAATGTATAACTATAGTTCAGCCTTTGTGCGAGACTGTGTGTTGAGTCTGCTAATGCGAAAAGAGGCACTCGGTTTACTACTTCAGTTCTTTTGAGAGTTGTGGCATTTTTATGTTGCCCGTTTTTAGTAATTACGTACTCTGACCAGGATGGGGTTTTTAGTGTGAGAGGAATTATTTGTGTAATTTGTCTAAGTGTGGACCAGTATCCATTCTGTGTTTTTTTTTTTTTTTTGGTTTGTGAGGGAGAAATGCAAAGTGCAACACCGATCTCCTCCTTGGGTTTGCACCTGCAGCTTGCTTGACTGCAGTGCCGGCTGATGGATGTGCGAGTCTTGTCAGGTCATCAAGTTTTCTATGCAAGGATTCTCTGCAAAACAGCTCCCTGATTCTTGGATGCCAATAGAGCTGTCAAGAAGTCCAGACCATTGCATTTAAAGTACTGTTTTCCTGTAAATATAATTTGTGTCAAGACCCTGGAAACGGCTGTTAGTTTCCTCACAGTGTTTATTTTTTCTGCCATGAAATCTGACGCGTTTGCCCTTCAATAGTCAGTAGTCATTAGCGATGGGGTGAAACCGATGGCAGAGACCCAGCGTCTCCCGTGTCTCCGTGTGACCCTCCCTGCCCCTTTGTTTCAGGCTTCAGGTCCACATGCTGAACGGGGCCCTGTTGGCACTGCTCTTCCCTGTTGTCAACACCAGGCTGGTGAGTGCCCCGTGTGGCCAGAGGCACGCATTACACAAGCAGTGGCCCGGGTGGCAGCTGTCACGTGTCCCTTGGAGAGCTGCAGCTTCACGCTGCAAGCTGTGATGACAGGAAGTGCCACATAAGCATGCTTTTGGAATTATTATTCTTAATATTAATAACAATAATCAGCTTTATTGGCCAATAATGTTTACACACATGAAATTTGTCTCGTTGTCTATGGCTCTCATATAATATACATGAACAGTTAAGGCAGGGGCCACATACAATTTGATTGATTTACATCAGTGTTGGTTCAGCCTCAGGATCCACATTTTTCCCTTGGTCATTAAATCACGACCCAAATTTCAAACCAAATTGATTTCCAAAAAACAGTACAGTAGTGGTAAACATAACAGAAATGATGCAGTAACGGTAGCAAATATTTCTGACCAGTGCATACATTTATGACTAAATTTTGTACACTGGGCAACAGTGCATGCTGGAGTACAACAGATCTCTGAAGTAGAATGTACAAAATGTTAGAGTCCACTTTTTGCCTAAGCTACCGTGGTTATCACTTAGGGGCCGTTTGGCTTAATGACATAATCATTGGAATGAAACTTGTTCGCTAAATGAGAAGTGGTTGTACATCATAATTTATGGATGACTAAAAGTTTTGCATGTGCAACTTAAATAAGAAAACCCAGTAAATCAATACTCAGAAAAGATATGCGGTCCTTAGTATTCAGCAGTCATTTGTTGCTATCCTCTCTTTCAGCTGCCTTTTGAAAAAGAAGTCTACTATATTCAACATGTCATGCTGTACTTGGTCACTATTTACCTTTTCAGAAAGGGAGGTAGGTCTGTGGTTATTTACATGTCCATTGATCTGGCATTCTTGTTTTATTTCAGCGGTTTTAAGACTTTTGACTACAGATATGAATCAGAAAAGTGTCAGGAACAAACTAATTCTGTCCCATCCATCCATTTTCCGCCGCTTATCCGGGGTCGGGTCATGGGGGCAGCAGTCTAAGCAGGGATGCCCAGACCTCCCTCTCGCCAGCCACCTCCTCCAGCTCCTCTGGGGGAATACCAAGGCGTTCCCAGGCCAGCCAGAGTTATAATCTCTCCAGAGTGTCCTGGGTCTGCCCCGGGGCCTCCTCCCGGTTGGACATGCCCAAGCACCTCCGCAGGGAGGTGTCCAGGAGGCATCCAAGACAGATGCCTGAACCACCTGAACTGGCTCCTTTCGATGCAGAGGAGCAGCAGCTCTACTCTGACTCCCTCCTGAATGACCGAGCTCCTCACCCTATCTCTAAGGGAGAGCCCAGCCACCCTGCGAAGGAAACTCATTTTTGCCTCTTGTATCCATTATGTCACTCTTTCAGTCATTACCCAAAGATCATGACTATAGGTGAGGGTACGGTCATAGATCAAACTATTTCTGTAGTATAACTACAGTCTGCCTAAGAGGAAAGGGCTGGGCACATTGTTGGGAATGCTTGGACTCTGTAGATGGCTTTGGTGAAAAGCGAAGCAGGGTGAGACTGCCACCTAGTGTAAATGCTGTGTAATCAGTGAATCACTTGGCTCGCTTTGACAAGATGTTCAGATTTTTGTTGTCATAAAGTTAACAAAATTTACAGCATGCTCAGTTGGATAACCACCGTTTGTCCATGGTATATTGAAAATTACCATTAAATAGATGGTCTGTTTTTGTTCTATATTAGTACTCCATTATTTGTACTCTAGCATTTAGAATATTTTCAATATAAAATTCTGAGAGATGTTTCGTTATATATTACAATGTTTTATGTTTTGAAGGTGTAGCTAACTTGATTAATTTCTTCTATCAATGATATTTAATTATATCAGACTGTTAAAATGATTAATGGTGAAAGCGATCTGAGCCCTGAAGGAGCCCAGTTGCTGCAGCCAGTTATGTGAACGATCAGAAAGTCCGCCTTCGCAGTTCTGCCGAGCTTATGATGACGTCAGTCGATATACTGCTGTTGAGGAGTTTGTTACACTTTCAAACATAAGCAATTTCAGTGCTGCATGCAGAAAGGCAGTCTGTGCAAATTATTATAATTACATAAAAGGGTGATTATTTGTAGAGGCTTTGTGCAAATGCTGCTAATAAACAGTGCCACAGAGCCATGGAAGTCGTTTCTGTAAGGCATAAACAGAGGTGACATCGAATAGTGCAGTTGCAAGATGAATAGTGAAATTGTGAGACAGTAGATAAGCTGCACAGGTTCAGAAGAACAATGAATGCAATACAATTATAGACCACAGAATAAAAACCAGCGGCCGGTCAGACCCCCGCCTACAGAATGAGCGATGGATGTTGGGGGAGTCTAAGGCAAAGTTTGAGTAATGGATCATAAAACAAAATGGGCCCCTTTTCCAAAGCGAAGCAATGAGGTCACTGCCTCTGCATCACAGGTGGGAAATGAGAGAGTGCAAGCGTGCAGATGAGCTGATTTGGGGGGGGTGCAGCCTAGCTCTTTGGGGGGCGGTCTTCAGAATGCCAGTGTCAACACCGCACAGTGCTACAGGTGGCTTAACGAGTCTCGTGTGTCTGTAGTAGCTGCATCGTTTGTGATGCCGGCTGCTTGCCATTTGACATCGCCGCTCTTCGTGCTCCCGCCTACAGGGGTGTACAGGCCGGAGCCATTGGGGGATATCTGGTGGGCCGTCCTGTCCGTTGGGATCCTCTTTCTGTATCATTTCACCCTCCTGCAGGCACTGGGACTGGTAAGAAACCTCAGTGAAACTGTCTTCTGACAATCATTGCCGGTATTCAGTATCCTTGCATGCGCCATTAACACCCTTATTTATCTGGGGCTGCGACCCAAATCTGGGCACGTACTGCCCCAGTGTCACATCCAGCAGGCGGTTTGGAGTGAATATGACTGTAGAGACCATGACCCATACCGACAGTCAGCTTACAGCCCTAGGCCAACTTGGGCACCTGCTTAAATATCATGTTCATCTTCATTCCCATTGACCCAAATACTGTTCTTTGTTTGATTAGGAATGCATTAAATTACTTTGTCTCAGGTTATCTTTGTAGCCTGGATTAATTTCGCTGGTTTAAATTAAATTTTCACTCGCAAAAAACACCATGAAATCACATTTCACCTGACCCTGTTTTGCTTTTGAATGGTGGTATTCTTGTACCCAATACAAAATGTTTTTACAAAGTATAATAACTTCACACGTTATAATTTTTTCTTGCTTGATTTTATGCGGAGGATGTTGCGAGATCTTCACAAACATTAATGATCTTTTTTTGAAAGGTTTATATCATCTGCAGTTACAGTAAACTCTGACATAGCTGTATAGTGTGATTTTATGTAAAGAATTTGTCCTTCCTCCAGGTAACAGAGGTCAACCTGAACAACATGCTCTGCCCAGCTGTGTCGGACCCCTTCTATGGGCCGTGGTATCGGGTGTGGGCCACGGGTCATCAGACTTTACTCATTCCCATCCATGGCAAGATGTTGACAGTGATCGTCTACCACTCAGCCTCTGCCTACAGACAGCTGTTGCATACGGCAAGATGGCATGGCAAAAAAGCAGACTGAAGGATGGTTCCCAATCGTTATTCACTCCAAGAACTTTTACTTAGTGTGTGTGTATGTGTGTGTATATATATATATATATATATATATATATATATATGAGAGAGAGAGTATAGAATTATATAATTATTTTATGTGATGGTGTATGTATGTATGTATGTTTGTTACTTATATATTTACTATTCTTCCTAGGTCAGTGAGAGTTTCATAACCCAGGAAATTCTGGTGAACATAGCTGGCCTTCACCATTGCCCATATATTTCATTTATTAATGCACTTTCTCGGGAAAATGCTTTTATAATTGCATAAATTTGTTTGTTGTAAAGTTTATACTCCTGAATGTGACTGGAACCAAACTGTACACACACGTGCATTTGTTAGTATGCATGTAGCATGAGTTCAAAGCCATTGACATATTTCCAAAATTTACTTCTAAATTTTTTACATATACATTATATATAAATACTTAGAATCCTGTAGTTCTATATTTATACAGTTGGTTCATGGAAATGTAACTAGTATTTTCTGTAATGTTTGCACATACAGCTTAATTGCTACAAATAAAGTTGGTCAGTTTTGTGGATATTAAGTAGCATGATGGAATGAGAATGACTGATTACTCAGATCAGACAGACTTGGTCTGCTCATGAAGCCAGCTCAGCGAAACCAGACATGTTTTCCAGGGTGACCTTGAAGCCAGTACTAAGAGACATGTGACTGTGAACCCACAGTTGATTGGTTTAAGCCACCACAGGGTAATCCTATGACAAGCAGTAAAATATAGAAAAGAAAAATATAGAAATAAAAATATAGAAAAAAGAACCAGTGGGCAGTGGTGGCTTAATGGTTAGGGACATGCACTTGCACTTGAAAGATTGCAGGTTCGAATGCCTGACCAGCAAAACACTGCCCCCAAGCACTGCTCCCTGGGCCCTGAATTAGCTGCCCCCTGCTATGTCACATTGTCACAAATGACATATGCAGCCCTGTGCTATGTCACATTGTCACATATGGGTTAAATGCAGGGAACACATTTCGTCGTCGTGTGTCAACAATGACAGCTAATCACTAAATTCTAAAAATAAAAATGGGAAATGGGTTTAACTGGTCATGAATATGAGAGAATGAGTAGCAACACTACCACACGCAACAGATTCCTCTCAAAAGTACACATATGCTTAGAATGAAAAGGTGATTTTTGTGCGCAGTATGTGAACATATTTTCAACTCCTGCTACAGTAACAAGCAGCACTAAAATCAGTATAGTTTGGATTTTTTATTGGATGATTTAAAAGGTAACAATAGTGTTCAACGTACAACAGGACCACCACAACCAGAATTCACATATCCACCTATATGCCATCCATGTGAAAAATGTCCTCCTCCATTCCACTCTTCCTGTTTTAAAATGCCCTTTTTGAAGTCCATCACACTGGGGGAGAAAGAATAATTTAGTTATACAAGGGAATGTGGATCCAGGCTTTGTTTTTCCCCATGTTATCTGTTGGAATAAACTGAGCGCATATAAACTAAAACGAAAAGTAAAAGGTGAGCATTTGGGGCTACGCCAGGCACCCCAAAGGCCAATTCAGTCCCCTGACAACCAGGTAAGACATTCCAACTTATTTCAGAATATAGAAAAGCGTTAAAATAATTTATAAACTAGATCCAAAATTTTATTTGAAAAGAATAAACTTTGATGTACAAAACAATCTTTTTTTTCAGTTTTCATGTTTTCTTACAAAAGTGCCAACACATTGAAGGTCCCCCCCCCCCCATTCCTTGGAATTAATGTGTAACCATCAGTGCGATTGTTTACCAGTGAAGCTACTGGGTTGAGAATTAAGATACAAGGCTTTGCTTTTTTCCCCTTTTTTATAAACCTTAAAACAATAAGGATAAATGCATCTTGAGATGTAATATCGCTGCTGGTCATTAAGAAACACATTAAGAAACTCATGTCAAAGAGACACACTATGGGGATTTTTTTTTCTCCCTTAAAAAAAATTGTAACAATGAAGGGAAAATGCACATGCAGTTCATTTACAGTTAACATCATTTTAACGTTGAATGAGGTTTCCCGGAGTGCAACAATGTAAACTGACTCAAGCTATGAAAAAAAACAAAGGCAACATGACAAGGACATTTCTTCTGCTGTGTCTTTTTTTTGTGTGTCTGTGCGTGGGGGGGGGGGGAGCAGCATTTGAACAAGGCTGGAGGCATCTTTGGTTCCTTAAAACACACAAGGGTAAAGGGAGACCACACATTTGAGTCATACAAGTTCAGGAGGGAAACAAGGAAGTCAATCCTTGTATGTGTATGTATGTGTGTGTGTTTTTCTAGTAGAACCAAAAGGAGAAACCATACACACAAAACTGCCTCCAGAGCTTTAGTGATTATTACATAATAAAGAAATGCTACTTTTAATAGTTTATCATGCAATTTCATTTTCCGTTTCATCTTTAACCTGGTTTAACATACACATCGTAAATTCACACCACAAAGCATTTGTTTCTTAGTTTTTTTTCCTCATTCGGTTATTGATTTCCATTTCGTGTTATAAGATGCAAAGGCAGCTGATCACATTATTGACACTGGAGGTTTATTTCTGTCATTTTTGGATAAGAAATAAGGATACAAAGAAGCACAGGAAACAGTGGCGGGTGGCAGAACCAGCCCATAATGCTCCTGGATTAGGCTTGAAAGCATTTTACAATTAACCATCGTAGAATGGTTTCTATGCAAAACTGTTCATGTAGACAACAGAATACAGTTCAGTCAAGTGCATTTTTTCATAATCCAAAGAGGTTGATCATAGATTTTTTTTAAAGAATATAAAAATCTAAATTATAACCTAATTTGAGTTACTTAAAATACATCTCACCAAGAAAATGTAATCATAATTTTTCAGATCAAGACATTGGGAGACATTAAGAATCACTGTAAAATACTACTGTGTCTTAAAGAGGAACTCTGGGATTTTGCCCCAATAACAGAAACCATGTCTTTCAGTGGATTGAAAGACTTAAATATTGAACAATTCTTTAGAGGAAACTATGGTACTGATGTTCAGGTTACTGGGAGGACACCATAAATACCATCATCTCTCTCGGGAACATAGAGGTCCATCTTCTACCTCAAATCTCCAGTTTTTCAGTAGCCGTCTCAGAGACCAGACGTCTTTTTTTTCCTGTGATAAACATATCCCACAATGCATTGTAGTGATGACCAATTTTGCATAAGTGAAAAATAAATGAAATGCACCAAACACACAGCTTCACCGGGAGTGTGCTTTAGCCAAAGTTACTGCATTTTGGTAAAGTCAAACTTAAAAAAACAAAACACGGAAGCCCTTAGAAGCTGCTTAGTGCCAAGGCACTGCAGACAGATGCATGTTTGCATCATTACTTGATTATCTTAACCTTTCATGACTCTGTCGAGGTGCATGCTTAGAACCTTGTGGAATATCAGATTTCCGCATGAGTCTGACCCAAACTGTGAGTAAAGAAAAACTTGTGTTTTCTAATCAGAAGGGTGACAGAGTCCCAGCTTGAAATGTAACAACATAAATAACTTGAGTTGATGTCCAGTCCAGAAATTAATGGGAGAGGAGCAGGAAAGTGTTTTGATATCCCTGTCCCCTCAAAACGACGGGATTTTATTACATAATTACACTGTTACGAAACACCTATAAAACAGGTCTGCATATATTAAAAAATAATGATATGATTCAGAAGTCCGCATGACCAGTCACATGACCTCTCCAACATGAGGTCCATTAGCACCATTTTTGCAGATTATTTTTCTATAATCTTTCGTAGTAAAAATAACTAGTCAAGGATAAACAATAGTATTGACTTGTATACAACATATGCAACACACCACGTGGGTATGTGGACACAGCATACAAACATATAATCACATATAATAATCTAACAGTTTTGCAGCAAAATCATCATGTACCATTGGGGAAAAAAATGAACCAGAAAAAAAACTGCCTGAATGTCCTATCTTAATTTCTCGCAGGGACAAAACACAGCTATACGATAAAATATTGAAGAAACAGAAAGTTTCCATGTTTTGAGCCTCAAGGAGATGGAATCTGCCAGGGCGGATATGATGGGAACTGAAGCAGGACTGACACTGTACCACGCGTGCACACGTATAGCGTGTAGCAATGCACAGCAATGGCGCTGCATCATGACAGTAACAAAAAAAGAAAAGTCACAGTTTAAGAGTTGGATTGTCAGTTACTATTGCTAGGCAATCGACCAGCCAGAGCCTCACTTTCTGATGATGGTGATGTTGATGCCATATGGAAACACAGAGCCAGGTTCAGAGAACCGCAGACTGCTTTTACTACCAAAAGGCATCTCTTTGGACTGAAAACTTTAGTAATTTGCACACATTCATAACAAAATAATAATGCATTCATAAAGAATTATAAACATGGTTATAAATATTTATCAAAGGCATAACACATCCTAACCATGTTTATTATGCATTATGACTGCCTTATAAAACATCTATAATGCAGTATAGATAGCATTATAATGCACTATAATGGTCGATATAAGCATGAAGGATGCTTTGAACTGCATTATGAAGGTATCTATAGATGAGAGTTTAATAAAGCCTTCATAATAAACATGTCTATAATGTATGCCTTTTTATAAATATATATAGCCATGTTTATAATGCTTTATGAATGAATTATAGTGCATTATGAATGCGTTTATAAATTACTAAAAACATGGCCTTATGTGTAAAGTGTTACCAAAACATTATTTGGGGACCAAACGGAACATCCACGGAAAAATTTCCTGACCCTTGTTTCTCAAATGACTCATTAAAAATTAATTAGCGTTAGATTCAATAATATGCCTTAACGTCCTACCAATTAACTCAGGTGCCTAGTATCGTTTTAAAATTAATGACAGGGCTGAATAAATAATAGCAAACAGTCACATACGTAGACGAGAGTACTCCATTTTAAACTGCACAAAGGCCACACGCTATCGAAAGTTTTTATGCATTATAACCATTATAATCATGTTATTTTATAGGTATATAAATGTTTCACTGGATATTTTATACAAATACAGGGTATCAATGGTTTAGTCCAATGGAAGTTTTAGCATTGCTATTGACGGAATATTGGAAGACCTCAGAAAGCTGGCCTTCTGATTGATCTGGTGTGTCCTTCAAAAAAACTCCATGAAAAGCCATACACAATGAAATAGGACGGAAACCGAAAGTCGTAAATCTCTCATAGGGTAACCTGCAGTTTATGCAGCATGACTGAAAAACACATGGCTTACATATTAAGATAAAGGGGCTCTCCTGGTTTTTAAGCTAATAGCAATGGAAACTAATTCCACCTTAATAAAATTTTGGCATTCGCCCCAAGAAAGAACATGGGCCATTTATATACATATCTGGATTATTTCAGAAGTCATTAAATTGTTCACCCACTGAATGAAGCCCAAACTGATCAACTAAACTGTACAAAAGAAGCATTGCGAAAGGGGAGTCCGAAAGTGTACCTCTGTCCTCAGGCTAGTGCTAGTAAACAGAGACACGGAGCCCAGAACAGAGATTGTGTTTTGTAACTGATTATGGCTTTTTTCAGAAGTTTTGCTCTTGCCCATCCAACAGCCAGATCAGAAAACTAAACAAAATGCCTCATCTGAGATCCAAGCAAACAGACATGGAATTTTTATAGCCAACACTCAAACACGGCTAAACGAATGTTTTCCTGTGACTGAAGAGCAGGAAAACTTAACGGAGGGAAGGAAACTGGCCAAATGTACATAAAAAAGCTGTGGATATTAACAATTTTACAAAGAAAACAAACACACTGATTTTATTCATTTGCACCTAAGTTACAATCTGCTCCTTCAAAGTATATGACCTGGGATACATTAGCTTTATCGTGTCAATTTAGTGTATTTTCAGTTACGTGTCCATTATCCTTCAGTCTGTATCACTATTGTCATCCAGCGATACACAGAAATTCGTTCAGATCTCCAGGTTTATTTAAACTGGCTTCAGGTCAGTCCTCTCAATCACTCAAATTATGTTTTTCCCTCTAACAATTACGTCAATTTGCTTCAACTAAAAAGAAAAAGGGCATTTTTTCCCCAAATTCATGTGCAATGTATCTTGCCATATCATATGATAAAGGCAAGATAAACAAAAGGAAAATCCTTATATTAACGTTCCATCCGCAGAAAAAGTAAATCAGATTAGAAGAAAAACGACAAATAAAAAATAACGTCTAGTTTATTAAAATAAAATATGTGCTGCAAAACGTCAGTAACGTAACTCTAAAGAGAAACACTTTGACAATGACGATTAAATAAATAGTAACAAAACCGCTGTCATCCGTTGCCATGCTGCCGCTCGGAAAGCGTCCCCATGGCAACGGAAACAATCATCATAAAATGGTACAGTAGTAGATGTAGTTAGACCAGGAGGCGGAGGGCTCCCCTGGGACGAGACCTGCGGAGAGGTCCAGTGACTGGTCACGCGGGTCGCTGTCAGGAATAATGGTTGTAGATAGGGAGGGGGTGCCCCATGCCGTTTTGGTAGTGTTGGTGCTGACGATGGGCGATGTACTCCGCGTAGCTCATTGTCATCTTTTCGCTGTGATACCTGCAGCGGAAGACGTGAGGTCAGGTAGGGATAGAGGCGGGAGAAACGCGGACCAAGCTGATGTTTCTCCAACCACACGGACGGCCTTGGGCGAGTGCGTCAGCAGCCACATCTGTACGCATGTTCAGATGTCGAATAATAAGCTTAAAATAATTTCCCCCAGCTTTCTATTCATACAACAAAGTTTTTGTCCTTTTTCCACTGTGCAGCATCAGCTCAATTCTACAGGGTTCTGTGACTTGTTTGAAAATTTGCACTATATGTGGAAAATTAATCATTTTAACTGACTGATTGACAATAATCTGTATGAAACTAGTGTATAACCTTCTCCTATAATGTGGGTCAATCTATCCAGTTCACTCAAATGACCAGGATAACACGCCAGCAATGAATAATTAACTTTCGAAATACATACACAAATTATTAAAGGTGTGAAACCCATCCAAGTGAGAAGAGCCTGCTATAGATCATCCTGTCCCACTGGCCCATCCTGTTAATCATCAACCGCAAAATGCTAAGACAATAAAACTGACTTATTAAAAAGGATTTACAGCCTGTAGCTCAATCCAGAGTTTAGACTTCTCTGACATATTTAGTACTGAATTATCATCCATTATCAAATGCTGCTGCCCAAGATTAATACTTCCAGCAAAAAGAACTGGGCTTCACCTAAAATGTTCTCAAAATCACCAAAGGCTATAACAATATTACTATGGTTAATAATGAATGTATATTCTTCCTCAAATACATTGTGAAAATGTGTGCTACTCTCACAATGAATAACCAGTAAAGCCTTTCCCAAAATGTTCTTTTGAACGGGTACTTATCGTCACTTAACTATAGCAAGGCTGTTCAGACGCAACATGCTGATGAGAAGCTATGACATTTGAGTCATTTTACTGTCAAACTAATTCATGACATTTGGTTTTATTTTGCCAGTGTAGTACCACGTGATACTTAAACAATTTCAATGAGTACCGTGATTAGAATAGACTGTTAGCACATGTCTGTGTTACCTGGTCAGTTTAATGGTCTTCCTGAAATCATTTGTGATGGTAGCTTTGTAGCCTCCTTTCCGAAGTAAGGAATCTATGGTTTGTATGTGGTCCCAACCTGGGGGGGGGGCAGCACAGACATCATATTCAAAAAGCTAACAATCCCTCATGAACAATGGTATCCAACTGTGGAGGTGCTAAACTTGATGGATTTTGGGGCCAACAGATATCCTTGCTTTTGGACCAAGATTTCATCATCAGTTCCTCCTCCTCACACTCCACACTATGACTAAACGGCCAGGTAATGAATAGGGATAAGCGACTGCCGAGAGAAGGGAACGAGCAGCCTGCAGTCAGTCTAATCAGCCTCAAATGTCTAGCTAGCCCTACATTAGCCATGGTAGGAAGTTTAAACAAAGATGGAGAGAATTCAGAAAAAGACTGAGAAAATAACTTAAATCATTTAACCGATAAAAACAATGGATAACATTCCCGAGAGATGTATTTTTCCTCACCTTAAGCATCACTAGCATCAAGCGTAGCAACCAGCTGGACATTGTACAGCATCCATTTTGCACTTGGACCATTTTCCGCTTTTTTGGAGGATGGATTTCAGTACAGTTTTATATTTATCGGTCCTGCTCAATACCATCGCTCCAAAGGAATCACATACCCAATTAAATTGGTTTTCTCAATCTGAATTTCACCAGGACAGGACCTACTCTTACAAAGCCATCAGCATTTTTTTTTTGCCTAGAGGGAAGAATTCACCCCACTGGCACCCAATTCAGAGACGGACAGTCATAGATACAGTGCTGCTTGAAAGTTTGTGAACCCCTTGAGTAGGTTAGATTTTTCTGTTGTTTTACCATGATTTTCTTATTTTATCATCACCAGTTTTTATATATGAAATATCAGGTATATATTAATCAATTCCATGTACCTGTTTAAGGGGAAGTGTGTAAGTAGCCAACAGACTATGTGAAACATTTAATCAGAGTATGTGAAAAAGTATGTGAACCAAGTCGGTAATAGACTCAGGTGAAACACATGTGGGTGCTCAAGTAATCAATTAAGCAGACCAATCAAATGAGACATCGTTAGGAAAGGTTTTGAGCAGCACCGATTAAAAGAGAGAGGAAACCAACCCAAACTACTGTCGTGCCAAGGCATAAAGCACACAGATCAACAATGCCAAGAGGAGAGGAGACATCTGAGGACATCAGGAAGAAGGTGGTGACAGCCCATCAGTCTGGGGAAGGCTACAAGACCATCTCCAAAAGATTCCAGCTCCATCCATCCACTGTAAGACAAATCATTTACAAATGGAGGGCACTCAGCATCACTGCAACTCTGCCCAGAAGTGGACGGCCATCAAAACTTTCACCAAGAAGCACCAGAAAAATAATAATTCATATAAAGGCCACACTTCACTTCCAGAGAGTTGCAGACCTCTCCGGCAGCATCTGGGATAAATGTACGTACATGAGTCTACAATCAGGTAAAAAGTGAAGACATGGCATTCATGGGAGAGTTGCTAGAATTAAACCTCTGCTCTCAAAGAACAAAGTTGCCCATTTAAACTTTGCCAGAGAGCACTTAGACAAACCAGAGGTCTTCTGGAAGCCCATTCTCTGGACAGATGAGTCCAAAATTGAATTGTATGGCCACAATCACAGGCGCCATGTTTGGAGAAAAGTCAACACTGCATATCAAGAAAAGAACCTCCTCCCAACAGTGAAGCATGGTGGTGGAAATGTGAAGGTCTGGGCCTGGTTTTCTGCCTCAGGACCTGGACGACTCCATATTATCTGGGGAACCATGAATTCCCAGGCCTATAAACTAATTCTTGACCAGAATCTCCTGCCATCCATCAGGGAGTTGAAGCTGGGATGGAAATGGGCTATGGAACAAGACAACGATCCAAAGCATTCCAGCAAAACTACCAAGGAATGGCTTAAGAGAAAGAAGATTCGCACTCTGGATTGGCCCAGTCAAAGTCCGGACCTCAATCCCATAGAAATGTTGTGGCAAGATCTGAAGCGGGCAGTACACGCCAGATGTCCCTCCAGGCTCTCTCAACTGCCTGAGTTCTGCAAGGAGGAGTGGGCAAAAATCCCCAAAAGCAGATGGGAGACACTGGTTCATGGTTACAGAAGACGTTTGGTTGAAGTAATGGCTGCAAAAGCAGGTGCCACAAGCTACTGACTAAGATACCACATACCAGATTTTCTGTTTTGAGAGATAAATTACTTTCGTTGAATAAATAATGGAAATATCTCTTTTTTTTTTTTTCTTGTGTGTCCCTTATTTCAAAGGTCTGCTTTACAAATTGGGATTTAAATGTTCATTTCATAAGGTTATTTTAATTTATTTTTAGAAAATAATAACCATGTTTGGAGGGTTCACAACTTTCAAGCAGCACTGTATACAGTACTA
The DNA here is from genome assembly GCA_026777985.1 of Mormyrops attenuatus. Lineage (NCBI taxonomy): Eukaryota > Metazoa > Chordata > Actinopteri > Osteoglossiformes > Mormyridae > Mormyrops > Mormyrops attenuatus. Next base: position 2,511,132 of record JAODKC010000002.1, on the reverse strand, counting down.
GGGAAAAGCTTGGACACACCTTCCCATAGAAAGGTTTATTTGTACTATCCTCTACATTTTACAATACCTATAAGGACATCAAAACTACAAAATACAATACATGGACTTATGTACTGACTAAAAAAGTATTAGACAAAATAAAATAATTTGTTGGGGGGCAGCTCTGGGGGTTGGGAATCAGAAGGTTGCCGGTTCAAATCCCTGCGTTGACTGAATGATCCCACCACTGGGCCCTTGGGCAAGGTCCTTAACCCCAATTGCTCCATGGACTGGCTGACCCTAACGTTTCCTCTACACCAGTTCCATGAGGTGGCCTTCTGGGATGCCTTTCCAGCTGTCCTGAAGGAGGTCTCACATATATGCTGAGCTCTCATTGGCCACTTTTCCTTCACTCCCTGGTCAAACTCCTCCGAAACCATTTCTACTGCATTTAAATCAGGTGGTCAGGTCATGCAACATGACACTCCATCACTCTCCTTTGCAGGCGGCTTGGAGTGCTCAAACTTTTGACGGGTACTGTACTTTACTAATCCCAAGAGGGAAATGCTTACAGCACAGCAGCACGTAGAAGACAAAGTGCATAAGTGAAAGAACAACATGCAGTAGAAAGAACCGACAGAGTTACATAAATGCACAGGTGAGGAGTAGGGCTGCTGATCTTATGCATGGTTTTAGCTACATGCACTGATTCTCAGCCAAGTACTAACCAAATCCATCAACAGTATGGAATCGGATACGCAGAATCTCACCTTGCTCCTTTGCAACCTCCGGAAGGTAGGTGGCGGTCCGCTTTGATCCCTTTTCGCTAATAAATTCTATTCTGATGCCATGTACACCCACCTATAAGAAAGAGATGGAACATGTCCTGTTAGGTTGAAAAAAAGAATTGTGAAGGTGTATTACAAAAAAAAAAAAAAAAAAACACTTAATATATTAAGGAAAAATCACCGATGGTGGGTTTTCAGTTGTGTGGAAATATAATCCTCAAGAGAGAGACACACTTCTGGAAATAGAAGCTGAGTTTTACTAGACACTTTTGTTTACCATGGAAGATAGCCTTCATAGACTTCAGAGCTTCAGGTTCATAATAACACTGCCTTGATTATTACAGCATAACAGCACACAGGGAGGGAATTTCTCTGCCAGATCCTTAGGGCAGGCTCATTAGGTGGGGCAAGATGCCACAGGGATGATCTCCACCAATCCCTGAGTTCCCCTGGTCAGCTGCAGGCCTAGGAGCTCTGGGTGCAGTAGGGGTGGGAACGACTGCAGCCACAGATAGAGCAGGATGCTGCGAGAGGGAGGGCGACGGGGCTGCCGTCCATCTCCAGAGGGAGGGCGACGGGGCTGCCGTCCATCTGCAGAGGGAGGGCGATGGGGCAGCAGTCGATCTCCAGAGGAAGAACCAGGTGACTGTGACCATTCATTTCGATGTTCTGCCCTTCCTCATTATCGGCGTATATTGGTGTATTCTTGCGTTCGTTTTGCCAGTAGCCCTGGATTAGTTCAATTTACAATTAGTTTATCAAACTGGTCATTTCACTGAAGCGGAAGTCGACCAGAAGGTAATAAAGGGTTTGGTTCCACCCCCCCATCCTTTGAGGCATAGAAACCTCCCCAAATCTCCTTTTAGCCACTAGACAATAGAGCTTAATTGCCATGCGACGATACGCTTATGCGGCAGCTAATCAAAGCACAGCACCTCTGCCCCTATTAGCCACAAACATCAACTCAATTCTCCTGACTCATTACTTTCTTTGAACATATAAAAATTATACCTGCGGTACTTTGTTCTACTACTGAGGCAAACCCCGATCTACATAACAGGAACAAAATAATAACACTTAAATAGATAATACTACAAGTGGACTTGGGGGGAAATTGCTTTAAATTGCATATAGCGAGTCAATCATTTCACCTTCCCCACATTCTAATTATGGTCAATGTGTGGGCAGATGGAAATGAGAGATAAAACATTATCACTCTCGTAACTGTCACATCTGTGACATTTCTTTTAAGGGCAGCAGGGTTCTCCATTCAAGTAAGGAGAAAATGTCTGCTGCCGGTGAAGTTCTATTCTTACATTCTATGCACGCAGTCAGACTGTGAGGTATCGTATCCACCGTGAGTAGCAGAGACTAGGATTATCCTCATATTGAATGCAAGGTGCACTGAAATAATAGCTTAGAGTCTACATTTGCTGGTAAGATGACCCAAAGAAACCCAAATGCTTTTGTGCTGAGCCTCAGCTTCTCTGTCAGCTCAGGAGACCTAAATAAAGTCTCAGCTCTCCTTTGATAACCTCACATTACTAACGGAAAATTAACCCACTGAGGTATGTGTGGCCACTTAATTCACAATGCACCTCTAGAAATTTCTCCAGAATATTAACTTACACTCCCGACGGACGGATGTACCGGAATTCCGCCCACGAGCATTTGAGCTTATATCACATTGTCTGTACGTACCTCCCAGTCTAGGTAATCACCAACATCCTCGAAGTTGGTGAGCAAAGACACGGAGCAGAAGAGCCGGGGCAGCTCGTCCCGCGTCATGGGGGGAAAGCGGCTGTCTTTAAGGGCACTGTGGACGCAAAGAAAGATGCTCACCTGTACACGGGCAGCACATAGCCTGAAGACACCCTTGGGGACAGCTCAACATTCTCAGTCATCTACCACATTTATTTTTCCTGTACCAATATAAATTCCATTTTTTCCCCAAAAATTTTCACGTTTACCTTCAGGTAGGACAGAATTTACCCACATAAATGGACTAAAAATAAATAAATAAATAAATAAATTAATTAATTAATTTAAAAATCAGACAGTTTTCCGATCTTGATTCAGATTACTGATTACAGCTCTGTTGATTCTAAACTCAGCCATCCTCTTTTTAATAATAGCTCCCTGGCTCAAATCTAAGATTTAATCCTGACTATGCGGCGCATTGACTAAGTGAGGCTTGCTGACAGTGGATATGTAAGCAGCACGGAAGCCAATCTGCAACTCTGAAGCAGATATGTTCAATAACTTCTCATCCAGTAAGGGTCACGATGATGGAGAGTCCGGAGGCAATCGGGGGCTGGGGAGGAACGCCTCTTCATTTCAAGAGATGACACACACATACACACTATTCGTCTGGCCCCAATAAAACGGAAAAAACCTGGAGTGTCCAGGAAACACACGTGATCACGAATCATGCTACCTGAGACACTACCACCCCCTTGTTAAACACTTATTTCCTTAACTCACGCCCTAGCTGGTTACCACGGTGACACCTTATGTTTTCCAAATTAAGGCATGCTGTGCAATGTGCATTAACAGAGAGCGCCACTGCTTATAATAAAATGTTGGAATTGGCGTCATCTTAAAATTTCACACTTCAGTGTCAGCCTACAGGCCTATATTGTTTTTTTTCTGTGGCTGTCTGATGGCTCGTCTTCCTGGAGAAGAATGCTTTGAATACTATGTGTGGCACTCATTCACACGCCTCTGTCCTATGAACACTGGCTTTCAGTAAATATTTAAGAAAGCTGACGACTTGCGAATCTAATCTTTTGTGTGCGTTTCAGAGAAGATTGAGATCTTACAGTCCAAAACATTCTTTACATTCATAGCTAGCTATAATTAAATGAATTATTTCTCAATTCAAATTACATTTTTTTCTGGTTTAGGGCTTCTGGGGAAACTAGTTAGTCAGTTTACGTTTAATTTACTTCTATATCATTCAGACTTTTAAATGCTACGCCACGAGATTAGCTGTGCTAATGAATTATTGTAACGGAGGGTGGCAACCACCTTACAGCCAACTCTAACTCCAGGTATCAGACCGCAACGACGGAAATAAATCCACCTGGCTCTGGCATTATTTAATTTCTTTCCCACCTGGCACGTTAATGGAAAGCCAACACAACCCAGTGGTTAGGAAATCACAGACTTGTCTGTCTGTGCTGCATTCCAACACCTAGTTCTCACAAAGTATGAAAGAAAGAAAAAAAAATAGGCAGCCCCCCCCACCCCACCCCACCCCACCCCTGTCCTCCGCTAGAACTCTAAGCACTTCACAAATCCTGCTACACCCTCTCATCTCCCCTGTCATTCTCCATCACCCTCTGAGTCACTGTGCCCACCTCTCCAATGAAGCTTCCACTACATCATTTATAAAGCTGACTGCATCATTAGACACCCTATACCCTCGAAAGATCTGAGAAGCAGATCTGAGACCTGAGAAGAAGAAATTAAAAAAAATAAAAAAATTCACAGGATCCAACACCTGGGACCTCAGAAACTAAGACACTTTGAATAACTCTGAAAATATGAGACTTCATGAAGAAGAAAGGAAGCAACTTTAAGCCCTATTGGTGGTACGGATAACAAAGGATCGAGCCACCTTCAGTGTATCTCAGAAATGCATACCGGGAACAAAAGACCACTCCAAGAAGGAAAAGATTTATACCGGTTGCAGACAAGGTTTGCAAATATGTCTGGAAGTAGACGATCTGTTTGCGACACGAGAAGTTCTAAGATTCCAGATGCGCTGTAGCCGAAGACAGTCCCCACGGGGATTCCCAACAATGCGGCTCATAAACGACCCAATTCCAGCAGCCTTTTCAGAGCTCCATTTGCATCTGATTATTAAAATTTACTGGAAGATTTTAATTAACAGCAGCGACATGAAGATTATCAATGCTAACCGTTATTGAGGATTCCCTAAATTTAGGTCATTCGCCATTTTTTTTTTATGAATTCATAAGCTCAGGAGGATATAAATACCAAAAAGACCACAAACCATAAACCTTGATCAGAGAGGCGGATGAACCAGGTCAAGGTAAAGTACCGTTCCGTACTGGCAAAACCTGCAAATGCTAATATCCATTTTTACATGTGCAATTTCTATGTGCAGAGATGAAGAACCATGCACAAGCCCCATGATGAAATTCTCATCAAACAGCCACATTCTGCAAAATGAAGACTCATTAGCGAGGCAAATAACGTCGACGGATACATTGAGAGAAATGCCATAAGGTAGTCATCTTTTCAGTGCAGCATTGCACCGAATGAATTTTTTTTTGCATTATCTTTGCATCAGAATTTTATTGCACGTTCGACATGTATCTGATTTACTCTCTGCCAAATATCCAGGCAATACGAAACTGCCCACTAACTGCCCACTTTTGGTTCCCAGCAGGAAGCCTACCTGTGATGAACTTCCCATCGGGAAGACAGACACCCAAAACGTTCCATCTGCATGACCAGTAATCGTGAAGCTGCAAGTTCAGTGTCACTTAGAGAATTATCAAGTCAACAATAGGCTGAGAAATCGCAAAAGATGACGTTGCTGAGGCATAAAAAAGAAGATCTGATGAAATATGTGGGGGGAAGGGGTAGACTGATCACAGCAAAAACCCACCTCACCTTATAAAAAGCTCTGAAATTTAGAGAGAGTGATATATTCTGGACTGAATGTTGAACTGGATAAGATGAGACATTTTAAGAGGTACGACCTGAGCTATTTTAGGTGCTCAGCAGCTAAGGTTGCTTAAGCTTAAGAATATGGCAGTTCTCCAAGAGCAGCAGATCAGCATCCGTGCGGAGATGTCATCTAGACCAGTGTCTCTCTTCCTTTTTATCCAAGGACCCCCTGTGTCCAGGAAAACATGTTTGCCCCCCCGCACACAAGTTGTGATATTGTTTCTCTTGTATGCATCATGCAATGATGACAAAAATTGTCAGTGTTTATTCAGACCAGCATATTTTAATAAGCTTATTTTAATTTGGTTACACTGCCAAACAATGCAATTTCTTTTGAACATGACGCAAACAAAGATTCACTCCACCAAGTCCACCTACACTTTTTTGCCTCAATTTATGGCATTGCTCACAAAACAGAAGGTTAATGTTTTTGAACACAAAACATATTTGCCAAATGGCTCTAAAATCAGGAGCCTGACAAATGACGACCATTAAAAATGCACTTAACTGAAAAGACCCTCATTTCAAGGTATTGGCCTTACATAAAATAAAACAAATACTGCAAACTACGATATTTTCGACAAAGTTTTAAAACAAAATGGACTAAATATCAATGATTCCTTGCCTTTCCCTTCCGTAACCTTCCTCAATGGTTTGATTTTAGCTGTGAATTCTGGGATTGTGTGTTACGCTACGGCCAGTGCTCTCTTGCAGTTTACAACCGGGAAGGAATACTATTGCTTTCTAAAAATGTTTAATAAAGCCCTAAATTTAATGCACAATAAAAGTATATTGATATAAGAAATTTACAAACAAGAAGAGGCCATTCGGCCCATCAAGCTCGCTTGGGGAGAATTCATCTAATAGCTAAAAGTTGTTAACATCTTATCTAGCTGTGATTTAAGAGCGTTTTTCCACCGCACCAAGTACCGTACTTTTGGTACCTTCTCAAAGTACCAAGAAAATAAAAACGTAGCAAGCTTTAGAATTTCAATTATTATTCCTTTTATAGATTATCTAATATATGTTTAAAGATGAGTTTAAAGTTTACCTCCGCTGGTTTTGCATGAGCGCTGCATGCGTTCTCCGAGACAATCATAATTATTTTCATCCTTGCTGTTTAAATCACTAGTAGACAGGTTTGTGAGAAATTTATGAACTCATTTTCTTGTTTCACAAATACCTCAACATTTATTACAACAAAATCACAGTGCTATATTTACAGTATAACAAAATCATATCGCTAGGACGGCATAAGACAAAATGCTAAAAAAAAAAAAAAAAAATGTACCTCTTCATTGTATCTGTTGTTCCGACCAGATTGCAAAATATATATATTTCTGAGTTCACAACTCAGTTTTCAAGGCGGCATTCGTAATGAGTTTCAGAGGCAGGATATTTGCATAACCAATCGACAAAGAAAACATTTCAAGTCCCACCCCAAAGTACTAAAGTACCAAAGAAGTACCCAAGCTGGTCTGGCACTTTTGGTACTGGTACTCGACCTGAAGTCAATGGAAAAGCGAAAGTACCAAAAGTCATCACCCTGCATGAATATATGGTATTGTCCCATCCTATAGCTTATTTTGCAAATGTATCAATACCAATGTCGCAATTTTTTTCTAAGCTTTTCAAATAAATTGCCCTAGTGGGCCGCAGCCGGCTGGTTAGCGAACCGCTGATCTAGACGTCTGAGGTGATGCTAAGCAGAGCAGATACGCGGAACCTTACCTGGTGAGGGTGTACTCCCTGAGTCCTGAGTGTAGGTTCATGGCAGAAAAGGTGCCTATGCAGCCCCTCAGCCGCTTGTCCCGTCCTGTTTTCCATGTAACAAACAGAGGACTGCAGAGGCAATAAAAGAAAGTAAAATCAAAAATCATTCGCAATTTCAGCACCCTTTGCTAAGAAGTACTGCCTATTCCGTAACTGTCCACATTATACATTAAACACACCAGCTGTCACCTGTGACTGTCTTATAAAAGACAAGAACTTCTAAATATATTTATTGTGTGTGGGTGGTAGTACTTCCTATCACCAGATGAGGCGCAGTAAACAAGCATTTAATACAAGTCTGCCAACCATATTTTTTTACCATAAGATCAGGTTATGGAGGCAGCAGTTATTAAATGATCCTACAGTAAAGAGAATATGAGCAATTTGTAGTAAAATGCTAATAATGTTAGTTATAATATTAAAAGGTTCATACATACTGGCAAAAAAGTGAGTTCTGATTCTGGTATGAATATCCCAATAAATCATCTGACATCTGGCTGGTATGACCTTAATTACCCTTAATTATATAAGCAGGCCATCGGCTTCACGCAATAGTCTTAGATGTGGCACTTTACTGCTGAATAAAAATGTAATCCTTTTGAAAGAAATATTCAGAAATTATTCTTCTGACCATTTCTATGTTACACACACAGTACCGTGTAAAAGTCTTATAAGATATAGACATACAGCATAAGTTAAAAAATATTTTCTCTCTGGAAAAAAAAAACGTTAATGCAAGGATATATATACAGCTTTCTGTTCCTCTTTCTTTTCTCCAAAAAGTCACTGGTGTCTTGGTATCTTGGATGGCTAGATGAACACCGCTTTGATTCCCAAACCTCTCCTCAGGGACACCCCAGCCATTCCATGTATTCCTTACATTTCATAACCAGCTCACTTAATTAACTTCATGAGGTACTGATTAACCGAACAGGGTATGCCAGAGGTCAAGTCCAACAAATACACCGGTATTCTGGATGGTAACTCAAAATACTACAGTGACCTCAGGTGAGGTTTTTAAATAGCCAAGCTGACACACTTTGACAGATCATAGTTTTAACCCAACAGAAGCATAATTTAATTTTCTTTGACGGCCTACAACTTTGGCACAGAACCATATATAGACATGGAGGTGCAGCGGCTTAGAAGCTACACCCTGGAAGCTTACGCTTAAACTTCTCCCAGTGCATTTTCCTCTTGTACTCCATAGTACAATCCTATTCAGTGACACAAAAAATGAACCCATTTGTAAACAGTGTGATGTTACTTGGGTTCCTGAACAGCTTTCAAAGGGAAGAGATAAACACCTACCTATACGAAATAAAGAGCAGGTGTTTGATTAGCACACCATCACAGAGTGATGCAATTATGCATACAGAAACCACCCTTTGGGGAATAATAGTGATTTTATGCCAAGCAGAACCAATTTAAAACTCTCGGCATTAACCAACACACAACAGTACACAACTTCAACGCAGAGTCACACTAGGCATATGTAAAATGTTTCTTTATGAGATAAATAAATGTCGTATTATTTGCATTAAGTTGACTGTTTGGACCTGTACAATCCATTCCATTGGGACCTCTTCAATTCAGAAAAACTTAAAGCATCTTAAGACCAAGGTTTCCCTTGTCTGGTGGCCTGTACTACGAAGCGGGGTTACTGGCTTATCGGGGTAACTTGTCGGATTTAAGGTACCACAGTTTAAACGGACTTCATATTCGTTCACTTACAT
>JAODKC010000002.1:2474389-2499252 GCA_026777985.1 Mormyrops attenuatus | reverse complement strand
TCTCTATCTCTGCGCGGAAAAACAAATACTCATGAGTTTTGGGTCTATCACTAATTTGAATCCCGTGACACTGTTTTCACATTATATTGTAGAATAGGCCCAATACATTCTTCTATCACAATCTAGGCAAATAACACACTCTGGACCCCAGATAGCTGGTTTTACTATTGCCTTTGCATTTAGAAAAGACAAGAAGCAATTTTATTGCTGGAAGGAAAGAAGATAGGATGCCAAACAGCAAATGTTTATAAAATGGAAATAAAGGTTTATATTTTGATGGAGGGGGCAGAAGGAACTCCCCCCCCCCCCAAGAATATGACAGATAAGCAACATGTTCATTATTCCATGCAAACTTAACGACTGTCAGTGACGGTGTGAATCCCTTTGTAGGTCGGAGGTGAAGGTAGGAGACAGTCTCACATGGGAGACTGACAGCAGGCCAGACAGCTATACAGCAGGCCAGACAGCTGTACAGCAGGCCAGACAGCTGTACAGCAGGCCAGACAGCTGTACAGCAGGCCAGACAGCTGTACAGCAGGCCTGGCAAAGACATACAATCCGAAGAAAATGAGCAATGGAGCAGAAGAGCTGTGGCTGTTTACACGATAGTAATATTTTACCATAGTAACGAGAAAGATAAAGTGATCATTTACTGGGGGGGACCAAGCTGACGCAGTTGGTTTGGGGTCTGAACACAATTGACACTGTTTGTGTGACATCTGCATGTTCTTCCCATGATGTACGGGCTTCTTCCAGTTAGCCTGGTTTCTGCTCACACCACAAAAACATGCAGTTAAGTCAACAGGCATTTGTAAAACTCTCCACCGCACGCGTGAGTGTGAGTATGTGTGGTCATGCACATATTACATTGTGGTGACCAAATTTCCCCACATTGTGATAAAAACTGTTATTTTGACCTTGTGGGGACATTTTTATGGCATTCAAAAGGAAAAACTCAATTTTATAAAAATGTGTGTGACCGCAATCAAGAAACTAAAAATGCCAAACATCTTGTATTTTGTTTGGTTACTTATGGTTAAGTTTACGGATAGGTAGGGGTTATGGTTGTCATTGTTGGGATTAAGGTGTTGCCCATAGGAATGAACGAAAGGTCCCTACAAAGATATGAGTGAGAGAATGAGCATGCGTGCGTGTGTGTGTGTGTGTGTGTGAGAGAGAGTGAGAGAGAGATGGATGGGCAATCTACTCAGGGCGTGCCCCTGCCTTTACCAAGAACAAAATCACATAAAAGAAGTTCAGTGATATGTTAAAGTTAAAACTCAACCGACGGTAAGGCACATACACCTGAAAACTTTGACAATACTGTCATTTATCTGCTTCGTGTGAAACAGCCAGACACATGTCTATAAATAATATCTCCATCCGTCATCCAATCACTTTTCCAGCACAAGATCACAGGTTCAGCCTGGAGCCTATCGCAGGCAGCATAGGGCACCAGGCAGGGGTACACCGCAGACGAGATGCTAGCCCTTCACAAGGCACATATGCACACATTTCCAAACCATGGGAAGTAAAAGGATGCCACTAGTCTATGACAGAATCCAGATTACCAAGAGAAAACACATGCATCACAGAGACAACATAGAAAACTCCACACTCACAGAGCAGAGGCAGGATTCGAACCCCAAACCTTGGAGGTGTGATGTGAAGGGTGCTACCCAGTCAGCCTCCTGACAATGCTAAAAATAAGACCTGATATCCTCATAAATGACCTCCTAAAATTCTTCCAGCAAAAAAACATTTCATCTTCATTCCAAAAATGACATTGGCCAGAAGGCCAAGCATCACCTTAAATTTCATATCGATGTTGACACAGTACATGGAATCCAATCAAATAACTGGAGCAAATAAGCGCTTCATTACGGAATTACATTTTATATCATATTCATTTTGTTTCCTTTGTCTATAAAGTAGATAAAGGTAGACAGATTCTTCTGCACAGAGCTGAATGGGAACAACATCTGCTTCTGGAAGGGTAAATGTTAACATAGGATTTTCCCAAAGGCTTGTCAGAAATAGCCAAACAGTCCTACTTTTAAGAGGTAGCTTAATGGTGTCAGAAAACTGAAAAGTGTGAAGGTGGCATTACAATCGAACCGTGTCTAACCTGGTGTGTTCACTTCCCTGCATCTTCTTTTATTGTTACTTTGAATTTGAGCCTCTGGATAAACCGTCCCCAGACTATCAGCTGACTGAGTGAATCCTCCAAGACAGAAACACCCATATCCTTTCCAAAGTCCAAGAACGTAATGGAAGCTTTGCAGTTTTACTGCAAATACTCTTGGTTTCCCTGAGAGTCAGCTGCTAAACAGATAATTTTTTTAAGGGGGGGGATGTCAAAATAAGGGTAACGGTGTGGGCAAGAAGTGGGGGAGTGAAGACGGTCACAAAAAGGACACGAGCTAAAAGAAGAGATCGACATTCCCCGTTTAACATTTGGCAGGAAAAACTCTTCACCATATAAAATGTGTCCTCAAATGAACCAGAGATCAGGGCCATTCTTAAAACCAGTGGCCTCTCAATATCTATGTGCTCACTTCAAAAAAAAATCTTTCAAGTGCCCTTCTCTTGCTATTGTGAAACAGAATGGCACCTTAGTAAAGGGATAATCAACCTGACCCACCCCCGCTCCCCCAAAAAAATAATTAAGACAAGGTCAATGCAAATGCTAACGGATATCAGTAGGCATTAAGGACATTGGGTGTTAATCAATACCAAGAACGCCAAGAACATACTTGTATTCTTGCCAAGAGCGTTCTTGCTAACTAGCCTAACAATAATGAACTTGGGACACATTGAATCATGGGATTGTTCTCGTTGACGAGAATGCAGCCAATGCATCCTTGATATATGGGGCTGAGCAAGAATGACATCCAGGGATTTTACCTCCCTCTGTACTTCTGTTCTTGAGTATTGAACTGTACTTTGACAAGGGAAGACGACGACAAACATGTATGTGAGAACACAAGTATGTATACTGGTAAACACTCGTCGAATGGTCTGTCATAAGACAGACATGTCACTGATGTCACCTTTCAGAAATTCATCCATACAGAGGCAACACACAGACTGCGCAAAACGAACAAGGAGCATCCAAGTCAGGTTGATACATCACTGAGTTCTGAAGCCTTTATTTAAAATATCAGAGGCCTATGGATCACTGTTGTGCAGTTTGAGTATAACTAATGAGGTACACAAATGATTATTCACTTAGTTTCAGTGAGGCACTCAGTTATTTAGGATCTATACCCTTTCCACTTCTTCTGCTGATTCCTGATGGTTTCCACCCCATCAGCAGAACATCCACCATCAAGTCCATCAGCTAAGAAAGCATTTAATACAGCAGGAGGATCTTCTCAACAAATCACAAGCGACCACAGCCAGCTTGGTGTTTATTCAATCAATAACATATCCCACTTCAAACTGCAGACATATTCTTCCTTTCCCTTTGAAAAATGGATTTTCTGCTTTGACGTGCCTTCATTTATATCATACACAAGCAATGTAGTAACCAGCCAAGCTAAACCTTTATGTGGTGCTTTATAGAGATTGCACTGTAAAATGTTCAGCGTGAAGTGCGACATCATGCAAAATTAAAGTGATATAAAAATGGCCAATACTGAGACTGAAAAATTGGACCAGCAGGGGGGAGTTTAAATTTTCATTTAGAATTTTCTGCAAATCTTCAATAAGCATCTTAAGTACATTACATTTTCTGGACACAGGGCATTCAAAACCTTTTGGCTTCACCTGGTGTAAAGACTCAAAGTCCACCCATTCTTGTCATTAAATCCAGTCCTGGAGGGCCCCCAGCCTGCACAGCTTAGCTCTCTCCCTGTTCCACCACACCTGATTCAACTGAAGAAATCGGTTGTAATTAGCAGAGAAGTAGAATCAGGCGTGGTAAATGAGAGGGACCCAAAGATGTGCAGGGCTTGGCTCTCCAGAACTGGAGATGGAGGAACCTGTTTCAAAGCCTCACAAAAGCACTATAGCTTTGTAGAATGTTATTTATCACATAGCAGTAGGTTTACAAAATTGCAAAATGACAGACAGTTTCAGGGTACTGTCACGTGACAGCTTCAGGGTACTGTCACATGAGTGTCTGTTCTCCTTTTATCAACCCAGACACAGGTTGTTGTTTTTTATTTTTTTAAATAAAACAGTTATTCACTCCATTAGGCAAATCACCTCAGTGGTGCTTCTTAATAAATTAGCTTTCTGCAAGCAGCTATATATAAATAAAGGTTCAGCCCACTGGTAGATTTCATGTCAGCTTAAGGCTCTTGAGCTTCTCCAGACCAAAGTCTGACTGATAAACAATGAACACGCAGCATATTCAAAGGCAAACTGCAAGGAAATATCAATATTACGAGTACCTCTCGCTGACATACTTAATATTATACATAAGTGCCAATCTTCCCTTCCCTGGATAAATGCCTATATAACAATAAATCATATAATCAAGAAACTTCATTTACCTTAAATACATTCACTCATACATCCAAGGACACCATGTAAAAAAAAGTACCAGTCAAGTCTAAAAGCATGCCATAATTTAACTGGCAGTGTGGTGGTAAACGTAACCCGTGAGTATTTAATTACACGCAGGATATTTTGAAATACATCAGGCAGCTGTAAGAGCCTGTCTAATCTCCCACCTTCTTTGCACGTCTAAACATTTACTCATAGATTTTAATCCTTAAGTTTCCCAGCTAGTAAGAGGTACTGTAACTGGGCTCAAACTATCACCGGCATTGTACTTCTATAAAACACTATTTAAAATAAATAAATAAACGCGTCACTTCAACTGCAATCATTCACCAGCTATGCGACAAAAGCTATTTTCCCCGTCTTATAAAGCAGCCGTCGACTGCAATAAGGAGTCGCATATTATGCCCTGCAGTGACAGACGATGCCGATTCCCATCTCATTGCCATCACTGCCAGGCGGACACGTTGCGATCAGCTGTCCTGCCGGATGTATATATTTAATAAACACCTATACACGCACAAAGAAAGTTGATCGATTTGATTAATTAAGCTGGAGTCACTCAATATGAGTGCTCTTCAGGTTTGCACACTATATATATTTATGTTTTAAAGGCTGCTTTAACCGTGATGCCCAAGGAAGCGCAACAAAGTTTCAAGGGGAGGGGGGAGCGTTTATTTCCAACCCGTTAATGAGACCAATAGTCTCGCTATAAAATACAAGCCAGCCGCTGTGTTGGGTCCCTGTAGGAAGGGAGGAAAGGTCGAAAGGAGTCAAAAGCCATTATCAAAGGAAAACTTTTATAATGTTAGGCGCTGGATGAGGGGGTTATATGGTGCTCTTTCATTTGTATGGGACACCACCAGGGAGGAGAGTGCGTGAAAGTACCGGGATTAGGAGGATGACAGGATTTTTAAAGCGGCTTTTGGAATAACTGAGCGGCTAGGTGGCTAGCAATCCGGGTAACACTTAGATACATTATTAAAGAGGAGAAAATATATTGTAGTTAGCTTGCTAGCATACTTACTACGGGTCGTTTGTAAACCTGGGTGTCCGGGGTGGCTGGTATCCGTACAGATGGCAATAAAGCACGTCGAAGCAGAAGCAGCACATCTCCGCCGAGACCACCATCCTGCGTCCCCCGCCGAGTCCGGGGCTCAGATTCGGGGAGAGGCCGTTTGTACCGTAGCTCCCCGGAGTTGGGGACATCGAGTTGACGCTGCCGCCGCCGCAGCTGCTCCCGGGACCCCCCAGGCCGTTCGGCCGGCTCACATTCCCCGCCTGCACGGCGGAGGAGGAGCCGATCCCCAGGTCCGATCCGCAGTGTCCTGTCCCGGGCATCCCGCTCCCCGCGCTGCCGGGACCCCCCGACCCGGGGGATCCCGACAGCTTCGGCTTCTTCACCCCGCAGCACCCGGCCGCCATCTTGGAGCAATCGGCACCGACACACCGCTTCCTACCCATCGCTGTCACCGCGGGCTGGGCGGGGGAAGCCGCTGACCAGACGTAGAGATCCCACTGCGTCAACGCGGAAGTCGGCCGGCGCTCCACCTCCCCTCCGAAATGCACCAGCGGGCGCGACTCGCGTTACGGATCAGCCCGTTACTTTAACCAAGGATGGACGGATGGCTGCTTGAACGGCCCCAAAACGGACATGAAAAAAATAACATTAGATTTATGTATCCAGATGGGGCTGTGTGGGAAGAAACAGCCAGATACACGCTGCGGGTAACTAATCAGACTCGCAGGAAGATTGACTTTATCCAGAAAGGAGAACTAGTTTGCAGGTTTTAACCTGTAACTCTGAGCTGATACCAAGTACGGTTTAGGTGTGCGTGTGTCGGGGATCAGGCGAGCATTAAGCTTCTGCATAAACGCCTAATCAGGTCCAGACTGATGTCTCATACAAGTCATTTACAGACAGCCAAATCCAAAGGCTGGAGGTCCGTAACACAAACGATGCAGAGTCAACCAGGTCTAAATCATGCAGTTTATTATTAATATTAATAATGTGCAATACGAAAGTCATTTAAACCAGCTGGACTCGCTTTCATTCGTTATTAAACGGCATCCGTTTCAAAACGTCTTATTATGCATCGCGCAGCATAAATCTGAGTTTCGGAGTTTACCCTTAGATGAAAAATACGTCTTCCTCCTGTCCTCCGGCATATTGATGATAAAAAAAATGTTCAGTTCAGCACAGCAGAAACTCCCCCGTTTCTGACTTAAGCGGTGCTCCTGGGTTTGCAGAAAAGACTACCCTTCGATCATCCAGGGCAAATATCCGCTTATTCATTTTCCCAGCACACACAAAACGCCTCGGTGTGAAATCTGGACAAAACGCTTATTATGACCGAAGGGTCATCCCCGATCTCCTCTTAAGTCACAGGAAAATCCCCGAAAAGAGCCGGCGCCCCTCCAACGGTGAACGTAATTCCCAACCGATTTCCCAAACTGAAGGCCTTTCTGCGATCTCTCTGTTTCAGTCTCCAATCTTACAAAAACACAAGACGCAATAACATATTACTGGTCAGCTTGAAACGTTCGCGTAATGACTATATAACCGCCTTCACTCCCGTTTCCCCACCTGCTAAAGCAATGAAGACCGTCCGTCTCCTGGCACTACCAATACCCCCTTCCTCTGAGCCGAAAAGCCAACTAAAGGGGATGTTTTAATATGGTTTGTCTGCCACCGACAGAAGAAAGGGATGTTAAAGCTACAGTGCAGCTCTTTTGGGCTGTCTGCATCAGCTCGGAAGTTTTTGCAGTCACATACGATCCTATAGTCTAAACGAAATCACAGATTTGCTAGAGAGCGAGACGTCGGTACTTGATAGTATTGACTAGACTACTAGAGCATCTGTATTGCTTACAGATAGACATAACTTCCAAATGCATCTAAGGTCGCTTATTTCCAATGCCTTTTCACAACATTAAACGCTGACCCTCACATTGTTGTTCCGTATGTATTTTTTTTAAAAAAAATCATATGAAACTTAGCAAAATATAAAGGACTCAGATAGAAAGGATATTAATTATAAAATGATATAGCACAAATATTCTTGCATCCAATTTCTTCACCCATCTTTTATTTCCTTTAAAATGTGCAACCTTACAGAGATATAGTGCAGAAAGACCAAATGGTAAAGGTACAAGCTAAAAGGATATTTGCATAGTGAATAGGTAATCCACCAAACATTCAGCCTCACAGTATGCATAAAGTCAAACACAGAAATCTATGATGAAAAGGATTACATGGTGGTTATCTGTAGTGATTTCCTTTCCTGGTAACCATTATTACCTGGGTTCAAGTGTAGGTATGCTCTCATTGTTTTTTTCCAGATATACAGTTGCAATCAGAAATATTCAACCCCCCAAAGATTTTAAGGATTTATCAATTAAAGTTCTGTCAGAAAACAAGGTTCTGCTTTGAATGACATCTTTATGAGTTGAGTGTAACATACAACCAACACGGAAAATTAATGATGTAGTATTTGTGTGTAACAGTATATTTTGTTAAGATAGCCATGTCACAATTATTCTTCCCCATACAATATTGTTGTTTTATAAAGCTTTCTGAACGTTTTTATGGCTCAAAGTGGAGTTGAACATAATTAAGCCTTTGGTAACTCTTATTTGGGAATAATGATCCTCCATTTGCTTCAGCTGTGATGCGTATATAAACCCCACCCATGAAGGTATTCAAGGTGAGCTGCAATCAGGGGAAAGACAACGGAGCTTCCACAAAAGCTGAGAGAGGTGATCATTTAATCACACCTAAAGGCCTTGGGTATAAGAAGATTTCCAAAACATTTAACGTTCCAAGAGACACCATTGGGAGCATCATAAGGAAGTTTAAAACTCATGGAACAGCTGCAAACCTGCCTGGCCGTGGAAGAAAGCCCAAAATGTCGTCAAGGGCCCTTAGCAACTTAGTCAGAACAACTAAGAGAAACCCCCGTGTAACTGCAAGACACCTACAGGATGAGCTGATGAAGGCTGGTACAAGTGCTTCAGTGGCAACTACAGTATAAGACGTGCACTGAATAAACGAGGACTTCATGGCCGGACACCAAGACGCACTCCACTGTTGACCGCAAAGAATGTCAAATGTCGACTTGAATATGCCAGGAGGAATTTGAATAAGACTCCAGAGTTCTATGGACTGATGAAACCAACCTGGAACTGTTTGGACATATGGACCAGCAGTATGTCTGGTGTGCAAAAGGCCAGACTTTTGACCAGAAGAATACCATCCCCACGGTCAAGCAAGAAGGTGGGTCATTGATGATTTGGGGTTGTTTTTCTGCAGCAGGACCTGGGAATCTTGATCGTGTACCTGGCATCATGGATTCCCAGAAATACTAAAGGAGAAATGTGATGCCTTCTGTTGACAAATTGCACCTTGGTGATCACTGGACTTTCCAGCAAGACAATGATCCCAAGCACACCTCCAAATCAACCAAAGCTTGGTTGAGAAAAAGATCCAGGAACATCCTGGAGTGGCCTTCTAAGTCACCAGATTTAAATCCGATTGAAAATTTTTGGTGGGATTTAAAGAAGGCAGTTGCAGCACGGAGGCCATCAAACATTACTGAGCTTTTGCACGTTAAGAATGGGCTTCCGATTGAGAGGTGTAAGAAGCTTGTCAGCACTTACCGAAAACGTTTGTTGGAAGTTACAAAAGCTAAAGGATGTTCCACAAAATACTGAAGCTGGGGGTTGAATAATACTGCACATGCACATGTGTTAAGTGTTACATTATTCATTTGATTTTCAAAGTTAAGTCAACTTCTGTTATAAAATTAACTCTGATATGTTTCAATTGTGTTTTGTTAAATGCGTTTTTTTTTTTTTTTTTTTTTTTTGTCATTTATTGTCATTCTTTCATCTACATTACTATCATGTCTTTTGAGGTGAAGGGGTTGAATATTTCCAATTGCAACTGTATAAAAAATTGCCATTGTTTAATAAAAGAATAGCTTAAGCTTTGTTTAAATGGAACTGCGTAACATGTGCCTTCTGTTTTTGGGACCCTGAAGAATATATTGTAGATTAGAAGCAAATAGTCAATATTCATGAGAATAAAACTTTAGTTGCTAATGTGCAAATATTTGCATTTAGCGCATTGATATTATATTCATAGGAAAATCATTTTGTTTGCATACAGCATACAAGTAAAAAGAAAAGACATATAAGAAAAAATAGCTTTCAATTAGTCAATGAAAAATAGATTGATTTGGTGTCACCCTCTTTGTTCTTAAGACTTCAGGTTCTGTCGAATGAAAAATAATCAGGGAAAGTCTTGCCTCTGGAAGCTTCGTTACATAGATTAAAGGGTAAATCAGACCTTGAGAACAGCAGTTATTACTGCACTGTGGCTTAGTAGATGTAGGTGGATGTCAGAGAGATCTGTATTACACTCTGAAGGAGTCTGGCTTACCGGGGGAAGATGAAGGGCCATGAAAGACTGTGTGGACCTTTTGAGTTTTGTAGCTGCGCTGACCTCACATGACCCAAGGCCAGCTAGGAAGATGCCATCCTCTGCAAGCCTTACCCATGCCCCGCAATTTACCATCAACCAAAGGATCTTGATGTAAACTGGGAGGGGGCAACCACCATTACTAAAATGAAAGTCCCATAAACCTGAACCCTCAGTCACCATACACTCCCAGCCTAAGTGCTGCATTGTAGAAATTATCATTGACACACTCCTGACTAAGGTGGCTAAGTTTAGAATCTAGGTTTTTTTGATTTGAGGCTGGATTTCTAATGGGGCTCAATAAGGCAGGTATCTTGACTGCTATGACAAGGGTACAGAAGATTGATGTCAAGCTGCAAAGCACAAAGATGCAGCAGCGCAGCAGGAGTCCCTGACACTGCGATCTCCTCCCCAGGAATCCCCAGGGCACCTGGATTAATGCAGCTGGTACCTTGGAAGCAGCCAGAGACTGTTAGACTGACCAAGACACATTACATAAGGTTTTCTCATTGCACAAAATGGCCAGGATATACACTAGTGTACCATTGATCAGTACTACAGGAATATTCAATGCAATCTGTATTACATCTAAGACAAAGTTCACTATGTGTTAGCTGTTTGTAATTATAAACATGGCTGAAAAGAAAATTGCCAATTACAAGAAAAGAGAGTAATAGAGCTGTTTTATCCACTCTTACGTGTTCAAATTAGCCTTATTTCCCTAATTCCATTTATGTGGCCACAACACACAGGTTCACAGAGACAGGAAATATAGAGAAATGTAGTTAGTATACATGCCCCATTGTAACTGAGGGGAGAAAATGAGCACAGTCAGATTTAGTAGACAGACAGATTTAGTAGGCTTCTATTTCGTCAACTATTCATTTATCTTTCAGCTGTATGTCCTGGTCAGGGTCACAGGGGGGTCCAGAACGTTCCACAGGCAGTCTATTGGTGGAGTACACCATGGACAGGATGCCAGTTTGTCACAGGGCACTTACACACATAATCATAGATCCGGTCAGGTTGGGCAGCATGCACTGGTATAGCACATTGCCACGCCCACCACACGACGAACCACCTCGGGATCCTGGTTGGCGACCCCCCACCCTCCGAAAGTGCCCATATATCTGCTGCAGCCAGGTGTTACATAGTCGTCCCCTCGGCCTGGTCCAGCCGCTCGGATCCTCAGCAATGAGGACCCTGTGAGCTGGATCTCCCACAGGGCATCGCACCACATAGCCGTAGTGCCATAACCGATGCTCCCTGTGGATAATTTAAAGATACCAGGGACTTTAAATGCAGGAGGAAATGGGGAGTACATGAATCCACAGACTGAGGGCAGAGGTAGGAGGAATCCACTGAGTCACTGTGCCACTCCTAACACTGGCCAGTATAGGGTAACAATAAAATCAAATTTTATGCTTACCTACGCATCTATTGTTATTAATGAGTACGACTGGCGTTGAATTAATATTCTGCTCTGTGCCTGTGCTTATTTCATTTTAATGGAATTCTTAGTGATGTCTTGATGGAAGTGTTGAACGGTCTTTTGAATTGCAATCATTAAACAAATTTTATGGAGAACCTTAATGATTTTGCATCATTAAAGATGAAAGTTGCTGAGAATTAATGATAAGAAAGATGTTTGCTGTTTATGTTATGAATTGCAGTTATATATGAATGAGAATAATTTAACATCCTGTCAATGTTTATGGC
Organism: Mormyrops attenuatus; assembly: GCA_026777985.1. Classification (NCBI taxonomy): domain Eukaryota; kingdom Metazoa; phylum Chordata; class Actinopteri; order Osteoglossiformes; family Mormyridae; genus Mormyrops; species Mormyrops attenuatus. The sequence continues at coordinate 2,487,539 of JAODKC010000002.1, read as the reverse complement.
CATTGCTTCTCTGTTAAGTGCAATTCCACTGTATGTCACTCAGTTTGTGCGCACGATATTATAGTTGTACTCAGATAATACGTGATCTTAGTTACATTCAAAAAATCCAGTGAACATTTTGCGAAAGGGTCAGCCGGCCTGGAGCAATTGGGGTCAAGGGCTAAGCGCAAGGAAACAAAGGTAAAATCATTTTGCGGGGCATGGGATTTGACCTTGCGACCTACCGAGCACAGCTATGGAGCCCTAATCCCCATAGCTATACACAATGATCTGTAGCTTGCCTTCTCCTTCTTCTCTGTTACTTTGCTGTGTATGAAGTTTATCACTGCCTTATTTGATTTTAGCCTTTCAGGTTCAAGTTTCAAGATTTTTTTGTCACATGAGTTCAGAGGAACACAGTGAACTTTTTGCGTTCACAGTTGCAGGACAAAGGACAGGTGCAATGTTGGGGGGGGGGGGGGATAACAGCAGTGCAATAAAAGACAAGACTGCGAGACAAGACTAAGTTCACAATAAATAAGTAATAAATAGATGATGCAATGTGGATAAGGATGGTGTTACTGCTTTGTCTGTATGTTATGCCCTTATGCTGGTGTTTGCAGTGGTATTCATAATGTGTCTGTCCCATAATGAAGCTCTAATATAAGCGAACTGCTTTGTTGTTGCAGTTTATCTCCCACATGGCACAAAGCTGTACAGAACTCCGTCCCTGAACATTCACTGCTTTCTTTTGGTAACTGTATCCTTGATATGATCTTGGCATACTTGAAATTGAATTATTTTTGCTACTGCTTTGCTGAGTAAATATCAAGAGATCCTTATTATATTTCATGCTTTTATACAAAGCAATTTACAATAGATGGAAGGGTTACAATTTCTGTCTGGCTCTTAGGATTTGAACCCATAACCTTTGTATTGGTAGGGCAATGCTACACTCGCAGAGCTACAGGTGTTTATTATATTTGTTGAATCAAATCTCATTTCCATAAGGGCACTAGAATGTTTTTTAAAAATCCTGAACGTCCAAGGCATCAGTCCAGAAACTGATGTCCTTCTAACGCCACCTGCGAGAGGAGAGATGAAGTAAGGCAGTATATGTACGACCGTTTCGTCATATAATGATCTCACTGACTATTCGTGGTAGGGTTTAATAGTGCTACTTTCTCACCACTGGGTGGAGCCAACATTACACTCTTGATGTTGCATCCCTGTGTGGGTGACTTGCCTCAGAAGAATAAAATTAAATTTATAAATAAATAAGCTGTGGATAGGTCCCTCTTGGTGGTTCCCCACGCAAGATGCTCTCGATTTAAGTTCCCTCTGTAGATTCGCCATTTGTACATGCCCGATCAGTAACATTTTTTTTTATTTTGTTTTTTGGGGATGGGGGCAAGCCCATTATTTCACTACGTCGCCGTGTGCCTGGGGTATACACTGAGAGGAACGTCAGTCAATCGCTGTACACACACCTGCAGTCACTCTGACTAGGGGCGTTGCTAGAGATTTTTGGCTTATGAAAGCATATCATATTGGGCCCCTGAGTCCAGACCAATCCAGTTACCTTCCAAATTTTTTAGGGCCCCTGTCACTCGGGACCCCTTGGAATCGTCCTAACTCAGCCCCCCCAGCCCCTTTACGGTGCCCCTGACTCTCTAACTGATGTTCAAAGAAATACACATATCTCCAAAAATCCAGGAGCATGAATAGAGACTATTCAAAAACTACTTTACAGACTAAACCTAAAAAACGCATTAAGACACCCTTATACACTCACCTTTACACAGCCATCAGTGAATGGTTTAATGTTTAAATGGACTTATGTGGATTGTTGTCAGTGTCAACAAAATATGAACTTTAATTGTGCTTTATATACGCAGTTAACAATTATGTTAGCAAACTAACTGTCTAGCTATCAACATTAAGTTGTTAGAGATATAAATTAAACCATACAAACGACTATCATGAATGTGACTGTTAACTAGTACAAACATAAATACTAGTTCAAAAAATACTTTTCATCACTCAGTTTCAAACACTCTCAGTAGACTGAGGAGAATCATAATCATCAAAAAGTGGAAATAAGTGGTTTTCACTGGACAGTGACATTGTGCTTCTTGGATCTATATTGTGATCTGAAGATTAGGACTTACTTTGTCTAATTAATAAACAGAAACTGACTTTTAAAAATCACACAAAAGTGTGTTGCCCATAAGAACACGCTTACCTCATCATCAGAGTCACATCAGGGCACTTTTGTGTGGAATTGAATCCTGTACCAATTAAATGCAGTTTTTGAAGACCTCACAGAAAAGCTGTTGAAGCTCACAGGGATGGAATCAGTTACAAGCTTATTTAAAAAAAAAGTGTTGGCAAGCACGTGTCTGCTGTGAGGCACATAATGTACAAGGCGAGAAAATTCAGCACCATTGTTATCCATGCAAGAGTGGTTGTCCAGCAAAAATGTTCTCTAAACGATAGAATGTACAACATTCCAGGGGGTCTGAAATGGCCCCCGAGCTAATGGCTATGGATCTGCCGGATGCTGTAGCAGTATTTAAAACCAAAGGTCATGAGTCTACCATGAAGAAATACAGAACAAAGTGTTGTGCGCCAAAACAGATTCCAAAAACTACCTGGATAGTCTACATGACTGTTGGATGACTGTTCTGTGGACAGGTGAGATGAAAGCGAGTATTTTGGCATTAATGATAGATGATAAATTTCATGAAAACAACAAAAAAAGCTATATTCCAACAAAACATTTTTATTCCACCCCTGGAGGGTGACAGTAGGAATTCTTTGTAGTTTTCAGATATGGGCAGCTTGCAACCAATGAGATAACAATAGTTTATCTAACAGAATGGCTGAAGCAGAGGAATTTTCATGTTTCAAATGCCACGGTTGAAGTCCTGATCCAACTCAAACATTGCAGCAGGACTTGAAGAAAGCCGTGCATGAAAGAGAGCTAAAATATCAACAAGGGCGCAGTTTTGTAAAGAGGAGTGAGCCCAAATATATTCAAAGTCAATAAACCATAGTCTGTGGTATCCTTTTACACATTTTAGCTAAATGTGGTTATTGTGTGACATTGATTGTTGTGTTTTCTGCCTTTGTTAGATTGTGGTGCCTTGAGAGCTTGTTAATGAAATAGTAACTATGATTATGAGATAAATCTTTTATCCATCTTTTACCCATGCACCTCCACATATCTTATTTAGTGTTATTAAGCCTATTAGTGTTATTTAGCAAGTCAAACTCTTGGTTTTATTTATTTGAGAATGATAGCTATACTTATTTTTAGCTTATGTACTGTAATGGGTTGCAGCATTAAAGACATAACATCATAAAGTAGTGACAATAGAATTGATATTTACAGCTATGGAAAATACCAGGCTTAGCCTTAATGTGGCACACTGCGGTTTCAGACAAAGAAATACAATTAGGTTCAAAAGCAAATAAATAAATAAATGAAGTCTGCTGGATTTTCAGAGACTTGACGAAGCGAAACCGTCTGATGTTGTGTAGGGCTAACGGTTAAGCACTGAATAAATACAAACACGTTACAGGATTCTCAGCAGGAATGCAGAAAGTACGGACAGGGAACACAGCGCCCGCCAAGTAAGTGCTTTTTTGTCTCGATTTTTTTTACAGATGCACATAAAATACTATTATTAGTATTGACAATAACCAATAAAAACAGCATGGCTGTCAATATGCAGACAGCGATGGTCTAGAGAAATGACAAGACAATAACTAACAAGTTTTAGTAATGAAAGTAACCTAAATTATAACTTGACCAATGTTAGGCCACTCAGATTCTTGAAATTATGGCAGAAATTTGTGTGGTGAGTGAAGCGTTACATTGGCATTGCAGGCCAGAACACATTTTGGTCCAAACACATGACTAATTTGCTCCATTAAAAAGCAGTTCAAGCTGAATAAACGGATTACAGGAAGTGTAAAGGCTGAAATGTCAGGAATGGAAAATGGCCCCTTGTGAAGATGCCTGCTATGTGAATAAAAGCATCACTGCATTAATTACTGGTGGTATTTGAGGTCAGTGTTTTTTACGCCGTTTTACGGAACATCTTGGTCATTTTGATCACACCAGTGGTTTAGAGTCGTATAAAGACAAAACAGAAAAGACAGACAGCCATCATGCCATTATTTTCAAAGGAATTGATTATATAAGTGGAGACATGCAATATCATTATATATTGTTATCATGTGGTGGTGACTTGAATGGGTACTTCCACAATTACCACAAATTAAATGTATTTCTACATGTCAGCACTGTTGCTTCACACTTTTGGGACCAGGGTTCGAGCGACAGGACAGGCAAGGCAGGCAATGGCCTGGGGCCCCGAGCTGGAAGGGGGGCCCCTGAGGGCGGCCGATTATATACAGTAGTGCATTGCAACAACAAATCTGCTTTATTTGAGTATTCTGTTTTTCACAAAAGTGAAAATAAAGGTCTTAAATGCTCTCTTTGTTGACATTTTAAATCTACACTCCATAGTAAAATAAAGGTAATACATTTTACCATGCCAGGGGAGAGGGAGTTAGAAGGTCCCATGGAGTTTTGTGCCTAGGGCCCCCAGAGTCCCTAGAATGTTCTCCCCGTGTCGTCGTGGGGTTTCCTCTGGGTACTCCGGTTTCCCCCCACAGTCCAAAAGCATGGTAAGGTTAACTGGAGATTCAAAATTGCCCATAGGTGTGAATGAATGGTATGTGAGTGTGCCCTTTCCTGGGTTGGTGCCCTGTGATGGGTTGGTGCCCTGTGATGGGTCGGCACCTGGGTTGTTCCTTGCTTTGCACCTGTAGCCTCTGGGATAGGGACCGGACCTCCCATGACCCTAAACAGGACAAGCGGGTACAGAAAATGAATGGATGTTAATGTAGCTCATTTTTGAAACACACTTTGTGGATTATCTATTCTTTCTACTACAATATTTGCTACTATCCATCCATCCATCCCTCCATCCATCATCTAACCAGTCATCCTGGTCAGGGTCACGTGGGGGTCTGGAGCCGATCCCAGGAAGCATAGTGGACTGGTCTGGGGTACACCCCAAATGTTACTCCAGTTCTTTGCTATCAATCTTCAGTGCATTTGTATAAAAGGTTGGATATAGAGATCAGATATGACCAGAAATAAATTCTGTTACATTTATCGAAGGAAAATACCAGGTTGCTTTGTTTGTGTGGAAAAAAATAAATAGTACTGTGGTTCAATCATAATGACAAGAAACAGAATGTGGATGTACTGCGATGTGTGAAGCACTGAATGTTAATGAACAAGTGAAAAGAATATAAACGTCTACCCAGTTGTCAGACTGTCAGAATGATGTTTTTCCCCCAACAAATCATGATATTAGTTGGAATCCAGTCAATCAAAATTGAAAGTGGATCCACATTCCTTCTGTAGATGGAGGCTGGGTTTAGCGACACGTGTCCTGCTTGCGATGGTAGCGGAATATGCCAGGAATCTACACTCATGGGCCAGTTATGTGGGTCTTAGCCTGGCCTTGTTTGTGGCTAAATCTGTACCGTCTACACAAAATTCTCAGTCTATAAACAAATACTAATTCCAATGCTTGTAGTCTAGCAGTGGCATGATAAAAAGGCCTTTGTTACCTGCAGACTTTGACGGACCTTTACTGTTTGTGGTATCATAAGGACCATCGGCTACAAACCCCAAAGCGAGCAAAGACTTATGGAAAGTTAAGATTACACATATACATGACTGGGGTTAATTGGCCAGGCCTGCCTGAGGTGGGGGGGGCTTCAGTTGGGGTGAGACTGAATAAACCAGTTCATGTATTCCATGTGGCCAGTTGGGAAAGGCTTGCTGGAACTCCAGCCAGCGATGGGTGCCGTCCCAATTCAAACCACATGGACGGAAAAGAGGGCGTATCCCAGCTTCCCCTGCAAACTGCACCGTAGCGTCTGACAGGCAGCCATCTTGTTGTGACATAGGCTTAGCTCTGATCAGCACTTGCCAGCTGTTGCCAATCCTCACCTCGCCCAAGTCAACAACTTTGTACCATTACCGCCCCCCTCCCATCACCCCTCACCCCACACAGTACTGGGGTGGGTGAAGTTTGCCCATTGTGCCACACGGGCTTTGTCAGGCACTGTTAATGACACAGCATTTACCACAACAAAGACAAAATATATTCGCAGATATTACAATATTCAAAACTGCATTGTCTGTGGGATAAACAAAACTCTCTTCCTTATGGAAGCACCTCAGAAAAAATCTGATTGTTTGATTGAGTAGTGCTACTTACAGGCAGTCAAATTTTTTTAACAAATCATACAGCAACACCAGTTTAAGAATGAAGATCCACTGTATTGACTGTAGGTGGCACTGTGAGCAGAAGACCAAGGGGTGTAATCAGAACTTAAGCTTAAAGGTGGCTGTTTGCCTTGATTTGTAGAACCATATCATCTGAAGCACTGCTGTCCGACCTGGAAATTTTGAGCTGTCCTTTTGGAAATAGTCCTGGATTCTTAAGTTACTGCCAGATGAGAGGCACACATAGCTTGCTTGTTGAATCATCGTCTCCAGGTCTTGGTTCAAACATGCTGCTTCAAGACAAACTGAAGAAGAGGGAAGTACCAGGGTGATACCCCTGCAGTGGTATGTATGCATTACGAATCATTACAGCTTTGCGTTCTAAAAGATAACGTAGTGCAAAAATTTGTAATTTAGGTTAAATAGCTATCTCCATTTTACTTTTGCACAGAAGACTGTCAGTACATTATTTTACCTCTTTAAGTTTTTCAGTGATATTTAAAGTTTGTGTTTCTGTTTCACTTTGTTAAACATGATCTTTCTTCTCTTTTGCCTTGCTGTAGTGTTTCAAATGATTGGACTTTACAGTTTACATAAGATACTGTTTACTCAGCCTGTGCCTCAGTGGATCCCAAAAAATCTGTCACGCCTGTGTGCTGCCTAGCTGTGAAGAGGGTTTTTACGCACAGTAAACTGTAAAGTCATGACTGGTTTCCAAAAAGCCTGGATGTCACAAAGGCTTATGCTCCAAGTATGAGAAAGATGTATTTTCTCCATTACTCAGATAAATGCCGGACTTCTATTTACATCCATTCATATTTTCTAAATGTGAATTATTCATGACATTACGAAGGATTTAAAAACATAACGGAAAAAAATATATATTTCGAGTCTGTACTGTTATTGAACTCCATCTTATTTATTCACCCTTACTTTATAGGAATATGATTTTGGTGCATAGCTATATATAAAAACACTTTTGTGAGGTTTTGTGATTAGTTTCAGAGTAAAGATACAGGTCAGTTCAATTACGACATGTGGCTAAAATTCCATAAGATAACGTGTAACACCATGCATACCTACCTCTTAAAATGGATGATTTATAAATCTGGGTAAGATTTAGATGCCTTGAAAAACTTTTCTCTAAATTTAATTAGGAAAAGTCCGTTCATTTTCCAAATTGCTTATTTGGTATAGGGAGGCCAGCAAAATTAATGTAACATAAAATGAAATTAAAGGATGAGGTTTTGATGAACAGTCATCCCTCAGCACCAGTCAGATACCATTTTCAGGTTTTAGGCCATGGAAGTTGCTGGACAGGTCAAGTCAGGTTGGGGAGCATGCACTGGTACGGCGTGCTGCCGCTCCCACCCCATGACGAAACTATAAAATAACATATATGGAACTATATACTGACTAAAAAAGTCTTAAAAATTCATTTGTTGCAGGTGGGGGCAATTTTGTGGGTTGGGACTCAGAAGGTTGCCGGTTCAAATCCCTGGGTCCGCAGAGTAATCCTATCATTGGGCCCTTGAGCAAAGCCCTTAACCCCAATTACTCCATGGACTGGTTGTCTTGACTTTCCCCTCTATGCCAGGTCCAGGAGGTGGGAGGCTTTTCCAGCTGCCCTGAAGGAGTTCTCACATATACTGAGCACTCATTGGCTGCTTTTCCTTAACGCTCTGGTCAAACTCCTCCAAACTATTTCTGTTGTGTTCAGGTCAGGTGGCCAGGTGAAGTGATGCGACACTACCACTCTCCTTTGTAAACGGCTTGGCGTGTCCAGACTTTTGACTGGTACTGTATATTGAGTTGAAGAGCATGCTATTTTAATAAAAAATCAATGAAGCAGTACACAAATTTATGATCCATGTTTATACTGTCCCACCATTTAATTAAAAAGTCTTACTATAGTTGCCTCTTTACAAGCACAAAGGCTGTTTCCAAAACACTGACGTTCCACATCTGAAGCTCAGCACAAAATGATAGTTCTGTGCCCTGCAGACCCACAAAACCAGATTCTGGTGCATGTCTGAATCATTACAAGAAGTACTTTGGCATCAGACATTTTGCCAAAAGCTTGTGTCATACCAAAGAGAGTCTTGCACCATTTGCACTGATTATGAAAACTGCTTTTGCTGCAAAGGTGATCCATTTGCACGTGAAATTGTGACCATATGCAAGTGAAACACAAGCTGACATCTGTAAATCCTCAAACTGACAGATGTCTCAAGGTTTAATGTTATTTTAATGCAATGAATGCAAATTTAATGCAAATTTTAAATTGTTGAGTTGTATCTTTATATCATCTCATTTTAAAAGCTTAGTTTAACACTTAAATAGACATTTCCTTCCACCTGTAACTAACAGAAGTTTCACTGTTAATTATGATCTCATCACATAATAAGCAATGTCCTATGAAGTCAACACATCGATAGGTGTTGTCTGTGTGAGGAAGCAATCAACCAAATATACAGGAAATCCCACCAGTCCTTCAAAGCCATCTGGTGGCGAGCAGTCCTAGATCTAGGGCGGCCTGTTGGTCTCTGCGGCCAGTTGAGCAGGCCAACTCATAACAAGGTCCTGCAAAAGAGCCATTGTCAGAAAATTTGGAAATTCATAAATGAGGGAATTACAAGGACAACAAACCACCAGGCCCAGTACTTGCAGTTTCTATTCAACCAGACAAAAAGGATTTTTCACTGTCCATTTGCCACACAACTGTAATTAGGGTTACGTTCACTTGCAGCCCAGGTGCATGTTACACAACTTTGTGGAAGGGCTGGTACTCTTTGCTCTTGTAGTCTTTCACGGTCACTTTGTCTGCCAAGTCACATAAGTGCCGGCAAAGTTCCCTGGGTGAGATCCACACAATCACGACGGCAGGTTCAGCGTGGCCTTCAAAATGTACCGCACTGTGTCCTAGACGAAGGCTTTTACACTCAGGTCCGCGAAAGCCACATAACTGAATTCAGCAAATAACTGAAGCCCAGGCCACATGTGTCTGATAATCTGCTAAGTTGCCAGAATAACCAGGACTTCCATTTACATTAAAAATGGTTGATCCTTGGCTTTCCGGTAAGAATTATGGCTTTGTGTGTTAGCTGTGTAGGACATCTATATAAGATCTTAAAGCTGTTTCCTCTGTTTAATTTTTGTCATGTACAAAATAATAGTGGGTGAAATTATGATAATTTATCACGACCGGTTACAATTTTATCCATGATAAGCATTTCAGAATGATCACAAGGATCGTGATACAGCACTATTTAGCATTACTATTATAACGACAGAACGAACCAACAAGCGCATATCACGTGATGTTTGCTCTTTCGGAGGTTTGCTACCTTCCTCCATGAAAAACAGACCAATGTAAAACAATATAATTTCAGCCTACATAACATTTCAGTGCTAAAAATCAACACACTTTATGTATCAACACTTTGTTAAAAATATTGCACTTCTGTCCTGTGGTGAACTGCAAACAGTCCATAGACAGGTCAGTGTCATAACTAAAAGCCAAAAGAACTCGAGGGCAGGCATTGGGAGAGCGAAAAGGGGCTTTATTTAACCAAAACTGAACAGCGGTTGGAAAACAAATGAGATCATGAGGGGTCAAAACAAGAACGCTAGTACAGGGAAGTACGCAGGCAGACAGGTGGGGCGATGTCAATGACCGGACTGGGACTGACGAGACAAACTTCTGAAACTTTATATAAAAAAAATTAAGCTCTTTTTGTTCTAATGAGACAGTTATTTTTATATGTACAGTATTTTACTTACCTTGATGATTAATTATTAGAATGCTACAAACAGTGTTTCTAGTAACGGTAGAATTGCTGCTTAGCATTATTACATATATTCCCATTTGGCTGGTTTGTAAATGAAAAAAAAAAACACGCACTATATTGTGACTCTTGCTTCTAACCTACAATATCATATGACATTTCGGGCACCTCTAGTACAAAGCCACTTGGAGGTCTTTCAAGTAAAACCAGTCTTTTCTCTGAAAGGCAGAAATGCTCTGACTGACCACGTAGACTGCTGGCCCTGTGACACGACCCCAGATAAACGCCAGATAATGGATGGATGGATGGATGGATCCTTTAACACCTAGTGCTACAACAGACCCCTTAAAATAATGTTTTCCTTTTCAATTTCCTGTGCTCTATGCACATAGGAAGTCTACAAAGGCATTTGTGTTTTCTGAGGTTGGAAAATAGCTCCCACTCACTGAATGTGCCAGAATGGCTGAGCTCAGATGCAGGAAACTCAGTGAAAGGCAGACGCTCTATGTGAGTGGCCACAGTGCCTCTTTGTACATGGCTGGCAATTAAACTACAGCCCCGGTCTCAGTACCAAGGCTGGCCAGCAGCCGTAACTGAATAAGCATTAGCGAGGCTTTCTCTCCAAGCGTCTGAACAAAAAAAGGTGGCAGTTCAAGTCTCGCCTCTCTGTCCAGGAAGCTGCCTGTGTGCAGTATGAATCAGTTACTGGGCCCATTTGAGAACTGACCTGTGTTCAGACTTATCTGTGCATTAGCAAGTTGAGCACACTACAACAGCTTCAAATACCCATCTACGGTCACTGCAATACACTGTAATACAGGTCACTGGCGGTAGTTTAGCATAAAAGATTAGTGTGGGGGGAGAGATTATAGATCAAGCATTGCAGCCCAGCACAGCCCAGTAATAGCCATTACCTGGACACGAAAAGTCTCTGCAAGTAGTGTGTGAACTACAGCTCAGAATATGCAGGTCCATTCAGAAGTTTGGTTACATCCACCCATAGGAAGATTTATTTATATTATTATCTACAGTTTACAATAATTATGAAGACATCAAAATTATAAAAGGTTATATATGGAATTATCTATGAACCAAAATAGCATTAAACAAAAAAATAATGGTTATGTTGGAGGGGCAGCTATGTGAGTTGGGGCTTGGAAGGTTGCTGGTTTAATTCCCTGAGTTGACAGAGTGATCCCATCATAGGCTCTAGTTTAATAATCCCAACTGCTCCAGGGACTGGCTGCCGGTACTTCTTCCTCTACACCAGTTTCATGAGGTGGCCTCCTGGGATGCCTTTCCAGCTGTCCTGAAGGAGGTCCCACAAATGCTGAGCTCTCATTGGCCACTTTTCATTCACTCTCTGGTCAAACTCCTCCTAAACCACTTCTACTGTGTTTAGGTCAGGTGGCCAGGTGATGTGATGTGACACTCCATCACTCTCCTTTGGTGTGTCCAATCTTTTGACCGCTACTGTATATGTTTCAGTGCGTGTGTGTATCTCTTTATACTAAGTCCTACTTAGGCATATATAAATGACATTGCAACATTAAAAGTAAATAGAATTATAAAAACTTTACCCTATAAACTGTGAAACCATAATGCAGGATTACATAAATAATCAGTAACACTTTACACTAAGTGCACCTTTGTAATGCTTTTACATTGCATTCATAAAACGTTCAGTGCATCTTCGTAATGTATTCATTAAGTATTCATAAATCATTCATAAACATCATATGTATCCCATAACATCCTAACATCCCTTAACAGCTATAATATACATTAATAACAAACATTATATATTAATAACAAACATTATAATTGTATAATCATGTAATGTTTGTTATTAATGCATATTAAAGCTGTTAAGGGATGTTAGGATGTGAAGGTGTACTTGCATGCTGCTTATGAATGTTCTATGAATGCATAATGAATGCATTATGAAGGTGTACTTAATATACAGCGTTACCAAATAATCAATGTATTCAAAATAATGCTATGTGTGACACTCCACACTGCAGCTTTTACGCTGCTGTTTCCTTTGTCATCCTCTGTAAAATTTTCAATCACTTTTCTATACTAGAAGAGCAGGTATTGGGGGTCACTAAGAAAACAAGCCTGAACCTAGCCTGAACCTTCCAGTGTCAGGCGTTTGAGTTACAGGAGAGCATGTGCTGCTCATTGTTTCATGCCTGGGTCTGATATTTCTCTACAGACGGCCTGGTTACCTTATGACTGTGTGAGTGCAATTAAGACCAAATTAAACATGACTGTTTTCTTCCACCAGTACTGTAAGTGATGCCAGTAAGATTACATATTTCCACTCAGGGTGTTAAAGTGAGATATTAGCCTCTTTAATTATACCCACCTATCCTTTCGTCGTCTCTGGTGAGCGTGCCCTTTACGATCCATTACCGCTGGTGTGTTCCGTTGTATATCTTGGGTCAGAGGCCCGGAATAAGATACCAGGGTCCATGTGTCTGCTATCCACCCGCCGCTAACCCCGCAGCCTGGAGGAGCCGCTTACAGTCGTGCCAGCTGACATCACCAGCGTAACAGCGTCTGATCTCAGCCGCTCTATGGCGGAGCAGCACAAGTTAACGTTTAAAGAACCAGCTGGAGATGTGTGAACGTCAGCACTGGGAAGCGGGATTTAGTGGACTGTGTTGCTTTCTGGATTTAACTTTTGGGGCGATTAAGTTAATTTTCCTTTCATTTTCTCGTTAAACAGATATCTGGTGTATATAAGCACGAACACTGCAAGTGATTACGCATTTTGTCTTCTAGCAAAGTACACAGAAAGAAGAATCTTCCAACTGCTTATCCTGTGTAAGGCTGCGGGAGGCTGGGACCTAGCGGACAGCACAGGGCACTGACGGCGGTACACCAAGAGCCCAGCGGGGCCCAGCTCGTACAAGGGGGCCCAGACGAAGCCACGATTGATTGACTGATTGATTGATAAACAAACAAACAAATAAATGTGTATATACACTCACCTAAAGGATTATTAGGAACACCATACTAATACGGTGTTTGACCCCCTTTCGCCTTCAGAACT
>JAODKC010000002.1:2443799-2474289 GCA_026777985.1 Mormyrops attenuatus | reverse complement strand
GTGATTGGTTGCTTAGATAATTGCATTAATGAGAAATTGAACAGGTGTTCCTAATAATCCTTTAGGTGAGTGTATAAGGATATATATATAACATTCATTGGGGGAGTGGTGGACTAATAGTTAGGGAAGCACACTTGTAATTGAAAGATTGCTGGTTTGAATCCCGACCAGCAAAGTACCACGGAGGTACCGTGAGCAACATACCACCCCTAAGCGCTACTCCCCAGGTGCTGAAATAGCTGCCCCCTGCTATGTCACAATGTCACATACAGGTTAAATACAGAGGACACATTTTGCTGTTGTACACTGTGTGCTGTGGTGTATTGTCAATGAGCACTGATCTTGATGATCTTGTAATTGTAATTTATAAATAATAATTGGATAATGTGAAAAAATAAATGAAAATCAAATTTATATATATACAGGCAGGAAAAAAGCAGTATGTTGACAGGAGTTGGCCCAAAAAAAAACCTGTCTACTTAGAGCCCTGTGATGATAAAATCTGGCCCTGGTTACACCCTGGATGGGGTGGGTCCATCATAAAGCACACACACCAACACACACAATGGGCAATTTAGATATGACAATTTACATAACTGCATGTCTTTGGACTGCAGGAGGAAACCGGAGTCCTCTGTGGATACATAAGTCAACACAAACCCCACAAACACAGATCCAGTAGGATTCAAAACGCAGCCCCCAGAGATGTGATGCAACAGTCTGCACTTAAACACATGCACTGTATATACACGCGCTACAAGTTTTAGCAAATACTTATGAACGCTATCCTTTTATTTTCACTTTTAAGTTATTTCTTCCCTCTTAACACAAGTGATATTAGCCATTTCACTATAATTTAACTAAATTGTCTACATTGGTTTTCTAAGAAAACAGACTGATATCTTGGATGTGTATCTGATTTGTAATAGATGGGGTTATATGCAAACACCTGATTGTCTTACATGTTTCAATCCACGCTTCAGTATTATATCATGCTAGACAATCTATTGATGCCAGTCCCTAAAATAAGTATCGAATGTGTAAGTGGGTGAAACGTTCAGAAAATATCATTGATGAAAATATTTGAAGTCATGGTGGATTTGTATTTCAAATTTTAAACTTGCTTGCAGTTAATATTATAGTAATACAGTGTAAGTCCTTCCACCTGACTGACTATATTATGACCACACGTGGCATATGGAATACGGTGATATCATTTCAGCCTCCCAGTCTGTTTTGACACAGCTAGCACATCTGCCTAATAACTGCAACCATTCCTGGACACACATCATTTTAGTCTGTCTGCATTCATAATGCAGCATGTCATCACTAAAGGCTTTTGACTACTGAGCTGTAGTGTCCTCCTCTGTAATATGAGGACTGTGTGACAGCTGAGAGGGCCTGATCAATGCCATCACAGGAGGAACTTGTTTATCACACGGGAAGTCCAGGAAGACCTCTGTTTACTCAGGTACACAACCATCCAACCAACCATTCATCCATCCATTTTTCAACTGCTTACCCAGTTTATGGCAGAGAGCATAGGGTACAATACAGGTAGCACCCTGGATGGGATGGCAGTCCGCTGTAGGGTGGACATGAATAACAGAACATTTTCAATCTTCGCCAACAGCTCTTGAATAGATATTCCACTAAATGTGTACAAACCTAATAGTCTAATTTATATGCAACATGGATAATTTTCATTTTATTTATTTGTTAATCATTACATTCAGAAATATATGGATGATTGTACGCTATGTAGGTGTATTTGTTTTCAAAATAAACATTAAGTCACATATATTTACTTATATCACCATTTGAAAGTGATTTACTGTAAGAATTGTTCCTAATGAGCTGTTGTGTAGAAGTCATTCCAGGAAAACATGCTGTGTATCTTAAATATCTTTATGTTTTTAGCAGACGGTTTATAATCATCACTGTACTCTGGCTGAGCATATGAAATGACGCTGAGATCTGCAAAAGTATAATGCTTTCATGCCTGTAGCATTTATTGTTGGATAACGGTTCACACTGTATGTGCTGGATAATCATGGAAAATAAAGAACATGCAACTTTTAGGGTGAGAAACAAAAGAAAAATACTAACATAAGTCTAACAAAGTAAAATAGAACATGTCAGGCAACAGCCTATTAACTGAAGAGAACGATTTTATACATATTGTATAGTACTTTACCATTATATATATTATCATAATATTAAACAAGTCACTTAGTTTTATTTGATTCTTTTCAGGCTTTCAATTGGACTTCGAATATCTGAAATACATAACATAGAGTGAAATCTAAAAAAATAGTTTTAGTAATATTAATAAAATATATTACTATATTGCTTTGCCATTCATAAAAAAAAGTGTTTACTTAGTATCACTGATAATCCCTAATAAATAAAAGGCATATTTGACTGTGATGAAAAAGAAAAGCAACCTAAACTGAATAATGCTCGGATACTGTGATTGGCGTACATCACTTAAGTCAGTGTTTCCCAACCCGGTCCTTGGGGACTCACAGACGGTCCATGTTTTTGCTCCTTCCCAGTTCCCTGCCAGACAGCCCACTTTTTTACTCCCTCCCAGTTCCGGGTAAGCAAAAACGTAGACTGTCTGCGGGTCCCCGAGGACCAGATTGGGAAACACTGACTCAAGCAACCATTACTGTAAGACACTGACAGGAGCACAAGAAACTCTTTGCATGACACAATGGTGAAATAATTTCCACCACTGGTCATACACATTCTCTCAGAGATAACTGGTTTTCCTGGAGGCTTTTAGTGTCGTCTGAAAAGCAGCCGCTTTCCCCTCCAAATGCTTCATACTGATCTTCAGCAGTGGCCCCTCTCTGGCTTGTCCAGGAACAGAACCCGTACCAGGTCTTCCAGTTCTGTGCGACAGGACCGCTTCGCGCACATCTGGCTGATCTGGAGCTCCCCTTCACGGAAGATCTTCCACCGGCCTGGTAGAAAATACCCGATTTTACTGAGATTCTATACCAGATGTGATTGTCTATAAATCTAAAGTATGTTACTAAAACTGCAGTATGTGAGTTTTGTGGATGTCAGTTATATTTCAGATAATATTGTTTAGAGGACATAGCTTAGCTTAAACTAACTTTAAATGAATACGTACTCTGTGTCGTCCTTGTCAATTGCTTAAAATCGCTCTGCTTGTTGAAGTCCATCATGGGGACCTTCTTGATCTGGAAGTTTCTGAGGAGGCCTGGATGCCAAGGAAAGTTAGTATTTCTGGCCACCATATTTTGCAGCTGTCTACAAACTGGGGTATTGAACCCAGATCATACTGTCTTCATTTGAGATTAACATAAACTTTATTGATCCCCATTAAATACTCACGTCTATAAATTCTGACTTATAGAGTAAAAAGTGTACACAGATATTCTGAAACTATTATAAGTTATACTAAAGATACAGCCCTTTTGACTGCAACAGTTTGGGAGAAATATCTCTATATCTCACCTAAAGATAGAAAACACAGATACTTACCACAAATTAAACCAGGGAAATAAAATACAATAAAAACTGGAGTATAAACACCCTGCTCTCAATTAACAGGAAAAATCCCCACTGGAAAATAATGACATTGTTTTGAAAGTTTTCATTTAACCCTGGTGTCTGTGTGCCGACGATCAAAGACCCAATGTCATGCAGTGTATATGAAAATAATGATGAATAATGATGCAGAGGAGGGAAACACGGCCCCTGACATCAATCTGTCACGGCCCAGCATGAAGGCGATCGCCGCAACCCCACGTCCCATGACAGATTTTTATGAAGCCACAGGACATATTTATATGTGCCACCTATACTGTTTCAGTGGCCGCTCTGCTGCATTATCCATAAAATCAGCATGAAAATATATCTGCACAGCTGCAGATTGATGCCCATATGATTCATGTAGCTCTGAAGGAATCAGGTTCTGTAATACAGAACACGCCATTTATTTGACCAATTCTATTCAATAATCAGACAAATTGAGAGCAGAACTGACTGGGTAAAGACATCGAAATGTCTTTATACGTAAAAATCAGTTCTTAAACGCGGCCCTTGCCTAAAGCACATCCCTTATTGTTTTTGCTGGAAGACGGCAATTCCAGACGAGCCTCAGTACGGAGAAGCTATATTCAGCAGTTATGTGAACCGCAAATCCTTCAATATTAAATGCATGATATTGACACTGACGTGAAATAAAACAGTACTCCGTAACGTAACTGGAAGTAATTTTTATTTTGTTGTTTTTCCACAGCTAGCTAATGTAAAAATGGTTACCCAACAGCAATTCATCAGTAATATGTTATGTTTGGTTGTTATGCGGCTACATTTAGCTAACTGGGTCATTTTATTACTTACGGTGTCAGTATATTTTTGTAGCTGTCATATGTTATCTAGTTGCGACAGAAGAATTTCCAGGGTAACAGTATCTAAAACTGTGTCATTGCTTACCGTGTTTACGCTGAGAGTGAAACCACCTTCAAAGTCATCAAGCATTTATTAAAACAAAAGAATCACTCACTAACAAAAAAAAGGGTTTCTTTTCCCCTAAGCGACTCACTCTCGCTTCCAAACAGACAGGCAGACGCCATGCTCCAAATCCCCTACCTCTCCAAGATGTCTTTTTAACCCCTGCCGTAACATCAGTTTCTAATGTGCTGTATTACATTATATTATCTTGAATTACACAGAATACTACTACAAGATATCATCTGCAACATCTTTAGCGTGATGATCATGGTGTTGTGATACTAAGCTTGTCATATGAGCACTTTTATAGTCCAAATTTTCTGATTCATTTCCTGTGTGTGACTGTCCCGAATGTGCAGCCGGGTTATTACAGTACCAGGCACTGCTTTTTAAAATGTTAGTTTGTTCTTCTAGAAAGCAGGATGGAGTGGATCAGTTTACCGACACTGTAACACATGTCAAGCCACAGACAGACCACTTGAGTGACGTACCATTTAGTTAGATAACACAACGTGTTCATCACTCTGTAACAAGGGAATTAAGTCTGTTTAGAAAAAAACTTTGGTTTCTTTAATTTGTTCCATCCTTCTCTCCCCACTGCCATATTCCCCTCCCTTTACAATGTTTCAGCTTCATTTACGACTGATATCCTTTGAAATCAAACAAAATTGTTAAACAATCATTTACTTTCTGGAATAATATTGTTATTATGCTTGCAAGGTGTGTATAGAGTGAAAATGAGTGCCGACAATTTAACAAAATGACCACATGAACAATTAATGAATTAATTAATGAATCTCCCTTCCGACCTCCAACAGAGTCACAGGAAGCCTGGAGCCTATCCCAGGTAGCATAAGGCTGGGGTACATCCTGAAAACTTATTTCTGTGCCACATTATCAGTCTCCCATATCACAAAGAGTTGTAGCTCTTCTGGACTGGAAGAGTGTCAAATGAGCGGTAGCTCAAGGAGTCCCAAATGAGGCACATTACCGGCATTGCGAGGAAGCATCAGTTACAGCACTACAGCCATGTGGCATGATTCCCTGAGGGTGATCCGGCTCGCAGGATCCTCATTGCTGAGGACCTGAGCAACTGGACCAGGCCAAGCAGATGCCCAGGTAACACCTGGCTGCGGCAGATAAGCAGCCATTTCCGGAGGGTGGGACTGGACCACATGTTGGCCTGAGGGGTTGCCAACCGGGATCCTGAGGTATTTTGTCATGTGGTGGGTGTGGCAATGAGCTGTACCAGGGCATGCTCCCCAACCTGACCTGACTTGATTTTGATGTTTTCGGTCCCCACAAGTGGAAACTCAGTTTTATAAAAATCTAGGACTTGTATTGTGTTTGGTTACTTATAGTTAAGGTTAGGGCTGGGCAGGGGTTAAGGTCTTCATGTTATGATTAGAGTTTTCTCCATAGAAATGAACAGAGAGTCTCCACAAAGGTATAATTACAAACCTGTGTGTGTGTTTGTGTGTGTAAAAATTGCATGTTGCCAATCACAGTAACCCTCTCTGGCTAAGCCGGCACTGAGGAACTTGAGAATACCTTTAACAATGGTCCATATGTGCAGCTCAACTTCTTCCGATGGCTCTGTCTCCAGGGCAATGGTCCTGACGTCCTCTTCCGCAGATTCCAGGGCCTCATACACTGGCCATGTTTCCTCCCCACAGAAATACTCCCTGCTGTCCTCGTTCTTCAGAGCCAGCCCCTCTGCTGGTGAGACAAAGGACCATCTCACACACGGGCAAACACAAGCCTCATGAAACACATCAAAACAACATCTCAGCCCAGTATAATAGTACTGCCTGGAAATTCACATTCCTTAAAAAAAGGGTTCAGATTTTAGTCAGTCAATATGTCAACTAACAATCATCCTAAGAAACACCAGAGTCAGTTCTATTTAAACAACTTATAGCTGAGGAATCTTTCTGAATCATTTATGAAGAACAGTAAGATCACATCGCTGTAGTTTATTTAATGGCTTTAGCTAATTTCCAGAATGTTAGACTAAATGCGGTTATGATTATGTTTATTATATGACGAATCATCTGGCTCTACAGCGCATATGAATCGCTTTCCAGTTGGAAAGCCATTTAGCAGCTCGTTATCCAACTTTCGAAGCTGTCTGCTAGGTTTTGTTTCACTTTGTGATTCCACACCATGACGAGGCCCCGTGGTGCCACCCACAATTTATCCAGGAACATTAAGAATGCATGAGATATCTGTGGTTTCCCCGTCGTTTTCTGGCTCTGCTGCAGTTGTCTCTATCCCCGACTCCTACCACGGACTCTAGCCGCGCATGGCCTCGCTGGCCGTTTGTGAAATGAAACCAGGCCGTAAGCCTGAGCGGCTTGGATGCTGTCGCTCGGCGCTGCTCCAGACTTCATGCGAGCCAGCTTCAGAAAGACCTTCAGCATGGAAAGTCCGTGGGCATCTTCGGGGGTGACACTCTCACGCCAGATTAAGTACAAGCTGCCCCATGAATCACTTCTTTAATTTACATACACAAATGTCTTAATAATTGCTTTAAAAAAAACTATTTACATTTTGTTGTATTTTCCTTCTAGTATTTTTAAACCTTTCTAAAAAGCTGAAAAAAGAGAAGAAAACCTTAAATTGTCAACAAAGAGATATTCATGACATTGTAATGGATCTGATAACAAAAGAACATTCTTATTAATGAACCCTATGCCATAATATTCATAAGATTAACAGAACAAATACTGAATAATTGGCCTCAGATGTCCAAGCACTTATGAACAATACCCATAAAAAAATTTGAATTACATTCTTTTAGGATTCCCCTCAGAATAATAGCAGAACAAAGTGATGTGTAAAGTAACTCTGTTGTCTTTGGTGTGTTTTAGTTGCTTGCGTTTCCTGCCTGTCCAGCTAAGACCACAGGGGAAGATACTCCCAAGCTTGGTGGTGTAATGTGCTTTCCCAGAAGCCTGGGGGGCGCTCATACCTTTTTACCATACTTACTAATGCTGGTTATTATTAAAACGCCTGTCCCTTTAAGGGGGCTTAGCTAGGTAAGGGACTGTTGTCTTCAGGAAGCCATAGAGAGCAGGTTGTAGGATCTTGTCTACATAAATATTGTGCAGAAATTCATGTCTCTTTTTGTTGTTCTCCAATGTTCTGCAGTTTGTAATTAGCTTCTATAGCGTTTACAGTGTTTTCAACATTTGTTGCCTTTGTTTGATTTGATTGACCCCCAACCCACCAACGGTCATTCGGACTCTAAGGAATAACCCAAGCATTCGTAACCGCATCATTAAGGGATTACTATTCACACTGATAGTTACAGTCCTCCAGAAGACCTCCTGTGTGGGTCTAAGCTTTGTGTATCTGACTCTGTGTTTCGGTTTGTCTTGTTTTGGTTTGTGTGTGGAGTGGTGGCTCTGACACTAGGGATCTGTGCTAGGACTTGGAATGTTGCTGGTTCGAATCCCGTCAGTGCCAGAAGTGACTCTACTCCACTAGGCCCTTGAGCAAGGCCTTTAACCTGCAATTGCTTTGTTCTGGGTATGATGTCAACCGACATCCAGCCCAGCAAATAAGTCATCTAACTTGCAGGGAAAATTTAGGGGTTGGTAGCAGGACTGGCACTCCAGCCACTGGGGAAAAAAAACTCACACTGTTCAATTCCATTTGGACTAGTGTGGTGCTGAGGTATCACTGGCTACCCTGAGGTAGATTGTCATGTCATGGGGGCAGCAACACTCTGTAGCATTTGCTCCTGGGGTTTTCTGTTGCCCATGTGTCATTCAGCCATTTTCTATGGATCTTTGCTCTGGATTTGGTTCCCCTACTCACTGTACCTGTATATACATTTTCCTGCAGAATAGTTTTGCATTAGTATCATGTGTTGCTAGTTCATGTTGACCTACTTTATCTCATCTTTCACACCCCACACATGTTAATAGCCAGATTGTACCTTGACAAACCTTGCAGCACCTGCCCTCGACCTTCTGGGGGTATTTGCAGGGGTAATGCTCAGGGCAGTGGATCTTCTTGCATTCCTGCCTGGTGACGTTGCACGTGCAGAGGACGCACTCCATAACGCCGAAGGAGTGGAGGACAGGGTGCCAGGACTCGCCGTGGGAGTAGGTCTGACCGTTGGAGACACATACTGGGCGAGGAGAGACGTAGCACAGAAAGAACTCAATCATATTGGTAATCCCAGTAATAACGATGGTAGCGCCAGATTTATATGACCCCACGTTTTAAAATCTATGGCACAAGATTGTAGAGATGCTACACAAAGCTATGTGACATTATGCTATGCTCCCTATCCATCTAAACATCCCCACTACAGCCATTCAGAGGTGGGAACATATTTCGCAGAATACACACGAGGGGTGTGAGGTCTTATAACACAGCTGAGAACAAGAGGCTTACTTTCTTAGGCTGCTTTTTTCACGCCATACATTGATTCCTTGTGACTTCACAGAAATGGCGAATGGGAGAATTCTGGCATACTCTTACCTGGCAGAATTGCTCATGTTTGTCGACTAATTTCCATTTGAAGGGTCTCAAGACACAAAGCAGTGATTTATAACTTAGTCTGTTTCGCCTGTTTTTGTTGCCAGAGGTCTGGTGGAGCAATTTCATAAAATGACATAGCTATAGGCGATTTTACAACCTATATAGGGTAGCTTCAGCCATCCAATTATTTTTGTCTTAGCTCCCCTGAAAAATTATTTTCCTAAATCGACTTAGCAATTTTTCGTCTAAAAGTGGCAACCCAACACTGAGACTCCCTAAGGATCAAAACTTTGAATCGCTTGAACACAGCAGTCCAGGTTCACAAACAATGTTAATCGGCATACTGCCTAGCGTAGGGGCTCCCAAACCCAGTACCAGGTCTGTGGCCAGCATTCCACCGAGCTGTGAAACCATCTCGATCCGCCGCCAGCGCCCCCCCAGCCATAAACTGGCCAACAGACATTAAATGGATGGGAACCCTTAGCTTAGCGGGACACTACTGCCTTGTTTCCACCAACGTGGGGCTGGTTCCACCAACCAGTGCTGGGCTGGTTCTCTCTTGGTGCATTTTGAGAACCTGCCAGTGTTTCCACTGATTTCAACAATGATCAGAATGGAAACGTTACATAAGCAGAAGTCAGAGTAAAGTACTGTGAACTGTCATCTTGTTCTTCATTATGGTGCCTTGCTCTCTACGCAATGCTGTTTCTCTTATACGAGGACAAATTGTTTGTATATTGTATGTAACTTCACAATAAAAAAAAAAAAGATATAAACTGTCATGGCGGACTGTAAGAAAATGTTTCGCTTTTATCTGTATTATTCATTTTAAAGTTGTGTATGCAGGTTTGCTTTCAAAAATGACATCAAGCAGCCTTAATAATTCACGGAAAATGCACTCAAGATGACAGTATGAGACATTTTTGGGTTTTTTTTAACCATTGATTTGATGGAGATGTAACCTAATTAGCATTAGCCACAAGAATCCTTCATACGATGCTTTGACAAATACTTCTATTGTTACTGTTGTTAAACAGTTTGTTGTTTGTTTCTTTTTGTTCCTGTAGATGGGACTGCCAACTCCAGAGGGTTAATGTGGCAATTAGTACAATAATTTTTTTTTGTTGTGGACTCGATTGCCAGTCCTGCTTCTGCTGATGTTACGGTTCCAAGTTATGAGACCAGCATTTCTGTGGTGCTGTGCTGGAGTCGTTTTATCTGGCCAAGGGCCAATTTTTTTGCGGTGGAAATGGGCAGAACCAGTTCTGGATTGGGAAAAAGCCCAGCACCGGCACAGCGTTGGTGGAAATGGCGTCCTTGGCCATGTGTCACAGCCTCAGGGGCCCTCACCCCAGCTCTGCTGCTCACGCTGGTCGACGACGATCTGCACTGTGGTGCCGGCCGCCCGGTTCTGGTCAGTCAGCAGCCGCCAGTGCGAGCGGAAGCTGGGCTGGTGGGGGACTGCAGCCAGGGAGCGGAAGGGCAGCAGATCGTACTGTGCGTGCTGGTACGAGTGCCGCTGCGGGAAACACAACGGCATCTGGGTCACTGACCGTACTAACTAATGCATATTATGGGTTGTGTGTTGAAGAGTTTGGACGAGCTTTAAGTATTTTAAGTTTAGCTCACCTGTTAATAATGTAGGGAATGTGTAAAAATATTTATAAAGGCACCACTATGTTTCCGTCTTTTCTGTGGTCTATAACAGGATAAGATGCTTTATTTGGCATTTGCACAGGTACATTGGAATGCTTCTTTTCACGGATCCCATTATTGCTCTCCTTAAAACACACACACGTATGTAAGGATTGAAGCCTGGGGTCTGAATGCAGTGTCAGGCTATATATATGACACGCACCCCTGGAGTATTACAGGGGGGTTAAGGGCCAACAGACATGTCATTATTCTGCCAAGGATGGGATTCAAACCAGCAACCTTCTGATCAGGGGTACAGTGGCCTAACCTACTTAGCTACACATGATCCCCCATGCTGGGCATGTGGTGAAATGACATGTGAACAGAGCTCACACCTATAACTGAACGTAGAGACAGGAGTGTGCGCATGCTTGGACCACTCTGGCTAGCATCTATATCAGCATTTCTCAGCCTTTCCAACCACAAAGCCCATCTTTTTATCATGTATAATGTTCATGGCCCGGGGATCCCTCTCCATAAAGTTCACCAACCACGGGAGACCAGGTGGTAGGAGGAGTGGCTCTCTCTATAAATTTTGCCAACTCATCGGTATATTTTGTCAATTTCAAACAGCTGCCAAACGGTTTTGTGTCAAATGCAGTGACCTATTACAGAACAAATCGCGTTTCCCTGCCACAGTTCCGTGGCCCAACAGAACCAGCTCCGTTTGTTGAGCTGGTTATGAAACCCAGCCAAATCAGTAAAGGAAGTCCCCACAATGACAACAATACAATTTTATCCATTTTCATCTTTCTTAAATTACAGTTAAATGAAAGTCTGTGGAAAGTCCCCACAAATTCTGGCTCAACTCAACTAATATTAGGTGTCAATCATGTTTGACCATCTCAGAACTGAACTATTTTGTGGTATTTTGTTTGCCCCTGGGCCAATATGAAAAATCCAAAATCTCTCAGGCTTAGCTCATACAGTATAGGAGTTACACTGGTTTGAAATTCAATGAGATTTTTCTTTTGTTCGCAAAAATGCTTGGTCAGCCATTTTCAGATGCCTGTATCTTTGTAACAGTAACGCCTAGGCACCTGGAAAAAAATGTGGATATACAAGTGTTTGGCCTAATTCCAAATATGTATTTATTGAGCTTGTAACATGTATCCAATTTAAGATAAAAAAAAAACCTCTCTAATCTCTCAAGAGGCCCAGAATCTCAAGGGGTAGTAAAAATATTGTCGCTTTCAATGTGTCATTTGAAAGTTCAAGGCTCCCTTTACAGCATATAACAAAAACATAATGTTTTCTGTTTTAAGGGTTTTATTGAGTTTTAGAGTTTTATTTTTCTTTTAAGAATTTGGGTTTTGAGAATTTGAAGCTCAGTAAAACCCTTCAGCTGTTCTGCCTGCTGATCCCTCCTTGCCCGTGCTCCTGCAGCCACACACTCCTTTGTTGGCATCGGCACATGCAGTTCAGTAGCACACCGTCTAAAGTCCTCTAATGTCTCCTTATTTATTTCCAACAGACATCCGTCACAGGTGGCAATGTTATGCAACACACAACAAGTCACAAAGAATGCGGTGACCTTCTGAAGGCTGCATTGTAATGTTCCACCTGACTTATCTAAATATCTGAAGTGCATTTTCAGCAATCTGAATGTCCTTTCAATTACAGTACATGCTTATTTCTGATAATGGACTCAAAAGGTTTTTTAATGATATGGTTTGTTATTTACTTAATATATAAAATGTAATTTAATAATGCGCCACGGACTTTAGATGTGGTTTTTGTTGGTCAAAAGCGCAATGACATTATGCTGCTTTAAAATAGCAACACGCTGTCAATGTTCCCGGCCTTCTATGAGCGTGAAGCAGGCACAGAATCATCTGCTATTTTGCGCAGTCCAAAATAGGGCCCATTAAATTTCAAGTCAAACTCCTAAACTATATGAGCTAAGCCAGAGAAATTTGGGATTTTTATTATTGGCCCAGGGGCAAACAAAACGCCACAAAATTATTCAATTCTGAGATGGTTGAGCGTGGACCATTTGTTGAGTTGTGCCAGAATGACCCTAAGCTATGTGTCTGTTTCTGGACTGCAATCCCTGCAGAAGACCAAAGAGTTTTAGCTTCCAGTATTACAAATGATATAAAACCAAGGAAATCTGGATGAGAGTTCACTGTCCTGCAGAGATGTTATTCTGATTATAACTTAGCTGATGGGATTAATTCCAAAATATGCTCAAACTTAAAAATGACGTCTGAAATTTGTTAGCATCAAGTAGCATTCAATATAGATCCTCGGTATGCTGGCCGTGACTGTCTGTATTGTAAGTTTTCAAAAGACATTTCGTGGTGCATAATTTTGAGAATATTTATGACTGTAAGTGCTTCTCCACGTCCATTTCTCTGTTTGTGGGTTAAAACATATGCTGTACAGCTGTTGTGTACATGTGCTGAATGTATCTGTGTTGTATCCTATGCATGAGAAGCAGGTTTTAGGTTATTTTGCAGCAAATATGTCTGGGGATGTCCTACACTAACGAGCGCATGTCCGGGTCCCAGCTGTGCCGCTAATCTGTAGGTGTCGCAGTAACTCCTGGGAGGATCATTTAGCTGACATGAAGAACAAGGTCATGGCGTATCCCACACGCTACATACCGCCCCTCTGTTTGCCGGCTGTCGGGGGCCCTCCACTTCGCCCTGGTCCCACGATGCGTCTCTGTCGCCGGATTCTCAAGATGAAGCAGACGCACAAACAGCCCACATTACTCATTTGTAGGCAAACAGTGCAACGAGTTAAATCACACTATTCCTAAAGCTACATTATTAACCCATAATTTTCTGATTTTCAGGATTCTATTTGTGTTCTGTGTACTTGTCTAAACTGACTGTGCGCACTGTCCATATTGCACTATATTATAGCTGCTGCTGTTTGCACAGGAATTTCCCCCCGGGATCAATAAAGCTTAGATTATAGATTTAAACTTTACAGATCTAATATAATCTAACTTAATCTACAGTATCTGACAGTTACCATATGCTATCAATATCTCATTCAAGACCTTCATTCAAGGCTGCGCTCACTGATCCAAATATTCCCAAACCAATGCAGCACAAAAATTCCAAAACCTATATTGTGTTACACTAATAAAAATTCACAATATCAAAAAGCAGTTCTCCCTGCTTGGGTTACAGCTCTTCACTGCTTCATCCTATAATGCATAGACTTCCCTTTCATCCTCAAGCAACAGATGCAACACATTAACAATTCGTCCATCTAAATTTATTGGCATGCTGAAATCATTTATTCAGTTACGACAGTTCATAACACTGTTAAAAACTGGGAATGTTCACACAAAATGCCTTAACGCCAGTGACTGGTGTCCTGCTAGTCAGTTCTGGGCCTCGATCTCAGTAGGAATTCACATAACAGAAGTACTGATGAATGGCTCATATTTGGCTAAGAGGATGCCGGTCTAAAGGTGATGACACGTGACATGTACAACTCGCAGGCCTTTACCCACCTTTACAAACCTGGCAGCAGGACTCCGGGACAGACATGGGGGATGGGCAGGTCAGCTTGGGACAGGTGCGCAGCCGGCAGTAAACTTTGCCTTCCTGGAAGACACAGCAGAGGATGCCCCCCCCCACCCCCCCGCCCAAGGACACCCCACCAGGGAAAACAACATGTAACTTTCAGACAGATACAGAAAGTGCGCTTTCACCTCCCTCAAAGGCTCTATGATGGTGAAGCACTCAGATTCACGATTTTACCACTTGTGCATCAATGTTGTCTGTAATGCGATAATTATATTCCACTAGCAGTACAGACGGCCATATATGACGGGCACTGCAGTCCGGGCCAGACACTCACAGAGCAGCTGCACTGGGAACACTGGTTGGCATGGCGACTGGGGAAGAGACCCTCCGCTACAAATACATCCCCATGCTGGTGCTGCACGCCTTTATAGACACAGGGCTTCCCTGCGTTGTGGGCGGCTGGGGGTGGCGGAGACACCTCTGCACACAGGAGGGCACAGACACTGCGCTGTAATACGCGGGTAATCGTCTGCAAATACCTGCACGTCAATATAAACGCATAACGTACAATAAAATGGGCTACAATCATAATAATAATAATAGCAACGACAACAACAAAAACAACAACAATAATAATAATAATGCATCCATCCATCCATTTTATGTACCTGCTTGACTTGTGCAGTGTATACAGTCACACCTGTAGGGAATTTGGCAACGAAAATAAATTATAGATGTTGTTATTATTATTGTTGTGGTTGTTGTTATTCAGGGAAGATGGGCAGATTAAAATTAATTTTGCATGTTACCTATGAGCCATTGTACTACAAAAGGAGGAAAAAAACGAGGTGTGGATTTTTTTCTATATAGTTACGCACAGTTGAAGGGGCTGATCAGAAGCTTGAATAATATACAGCAGAGTATTGCAATCTGGCCCTCGGGGACCCACAGACAGTCCACGATTTTGCTCCTTCACAGGACTGCCTGGCTGGGAGCTCACAGGGAGCAAAAACGTGGACCGGCTGTGGATCGCCGAGGACAGGATTGGGAAACGCTGATATAGACCAATTGCGCTGAATTCTCAATGCAGTGTGAGGTTGAATCACATGGGCAGCATGTCAGCTGAAGGCACAGGGAGGGCACTGGCACAGAAGGGGCCCTACCTGGGCACCGGTGGCAGCACTGCTGCGGCATTGGCACGGGGCTGGTGCACTTCAGGGGGGGGCATCTTACACGCTTACACAGCACGTTACCCCCCTGTAGGTGGGAAAGGCATGGCAGTGTCTCAGTGCTTATCGAGAGCAGGAGAACGGGCTCTTCAAATCGCCAATCGGACTTTTGATATGCTTAAAGCATACCTTCCAGATCTTTCTTCTAATCACCTACACCTGGGCTCTTCAAATCTGGCCCTCAATTCCAAATCCAGGCCATGATTTCAGTTCTCCCAGGTAGTTAGTTTAATAATCACCGATTCTGATTGGCCAGATGCTTCACACCCAGCTCATGGGTAAAGGAAGGCTGGAAAATCAGCAATGCTTGGCCCTTGAGGACCGTGATCTGAACAGCCCTGACCTACACTTTAAAATTACAGTCACAAATGAGAAGGAAATATTTCACTGCCTGTGTAACATATGTCACAGACCAACTAAGATTAATTTTGTCCTCGTTTAGAAAAAAAATACTCCATGTGCAGACATTTTTCCCCAAGTATGTCTCTGGCCTACGGTAAACATGAATAGTATTACTTAAACCTAATTATGAAAAAAAGAAAAAAAATCCTGAGAACAACTGAAGGGACTCAACAAGAAATACGATCATACCTCGGTGCAAAGACAGCTAACGCAATACACATATCCGTACGGCTCCAAGTACGGATGCCACCGCTCTCCCAGTCTGTACCTCTTCTCCTGAAACGTGCACAACGTGTTGGATTCTGGAGGGACGAAGACGGACAGCGGCTGCGTGACGGACAGGTCTACGGCCTCCTCCTGCATACTGCGCTGGTCGGACTGCCCAGCTAACTGGCTTTCGTGTCACAGATCTCGTTTAGGGATATTTTATACAGACTGGGAGACTGGCCAGTATTAAGTATTGCTTTATTTTAAGAAAGATCACACCATCATATAAAATAACACTTATCAGTTCAATTAACATTTTAATTAATTAGCACATAATATCCATATAGCTGAGACTTGTTCTGTTTGTAGTTGAGGCTTAAGCCCCGCTTACGTTTTGAGGGGTCTGAGTTCACCCTGTCGCCGATGGTCTGCAGCAGCATAAACCCCAGCAGGACGCTGAGATCTCTGAGCCCCCGCTGTGCCACCATGATGCCACCCAACCAAACGCTCAGCTGCCAAAGACCGTCTGTCTGCTGCAAAACGAAAAGTTTCGATTGGGCTTCAACCAGGCCATGGCAGCTTATCGACCTTCCCATTATTGGGCATGCTTAATGCATGGTTATAATCAGTGTCTCTCCGTCTTGGAAAGAATTTTACATATTTTTTCTGAAAGCACAGAAAACCTATGTGCATGTTGCTTTTTCTGTCTCTTTAATTATTCATTATTATTTCCTTCAATATCTTTTATGATTCTCCAATACAATATAAAACTAAAATATGAGAATGATGAAAAATTCATGGGCAGCAATCGTTTTATACAATGCATATCTGTTGCCTATAGGCCTAATTTCTATAAAATACAGCTAAAGCCATATTTAAAATGCAAGCTTTAGGCAAAGATGTGCCATTTGGCTTTACTACTGTATATTCAGCTTGAGACAGAAACAGACTGACTCTCTGCTTGGCAGTCAATAATAATGAGAACATCTACAAATGCTCAAGAAGCTCGATAACGCAGTTCTTTGCCTGAAAATCGATGAAAATGCTGCAATT
Organism: Mormyrops attenuatus; assembly: GCA_026777985.1. Lineage (NCBI taxonomy): Eukaryota > Metazoa > Chordata > Actinopteri > Osteoglossiformes > Mormyridae > Mormyrops > Mormyrops attenuatus. Next base: position 2,457,221 of record JAODKC010000002.1, on the reverse strand, counting down.
CAAATTCAAGAGAGACGCGACACTTACTGGCAACATTATCTTACTGTAATCCCATCAGACCCAGAAGGAACCAGTGTGAAGCATTTACATTTCAGGCCCAAGTTCAAAAGATATTCGCAAGAGGAATGGAGCTGTACGACACTGTTTTTGGTTGAGTCTCGGCTCGTAAATAGTAACTAAAAATAGAAGAACGTACAGTAATGCATAATAACGAACACGGAGAATTTCAAACCCTGCGTTTAAGTTATAACATTTGCCCGACATATATAATGACATTCAACATGAAGCAAGCCGATTGCTGTTTTTGGAGAACTGTACTTGATGTAGTCTCCACAAAAAATATGGAAAAACCCCGAAGAGCAGTTTGAAAGATGAGTTTGAAAGAGGGTTACATACGGGTCTTAAATAAGATCATGTAATAGTTCCTTATGCACGGTGTTTGGGAAGTGGTTAAAATAGGGAAATAATTCAGATTCCTCTTTAAAAATGAGTTGTCACCACTTAGACTGTATTTAAAGCTCGCGATATATGGTTTATCCTTGCAAGCAAACCCAGATGTTACTTTTCCAGCATCCAAACTGTACCAAAGTATGAAACTTGGAGATGAATCTTGCAAATACACCCATGCATTAGCTAACCTTTTAGCAACGTACAGAAACACAGAAGGCAAAGCGCTGATATCACTGCCCGTATTTCCAAAAATGTTACTGTAATATGAACCTGAGTTTTGTTAAGGGACGTATTACACTTTGGAATTCAAACGCCAGTTAAATTAATTTAAAGTACCGACTTAAGGTGGCTGCAACGTCACAGCTTCAAAGGAACGATCCAAAGCTAATTAATGAATACGTCATTATGCATATATGACACCACGTGGTCTATATGCAATTGAAGCGTCACGGCTGTCCTTTTTCTTTTTTTGTGCCTTGGCAGCCGTGACAAACGCATCATTCATGCGTGCCTCGTTTTTATAGGACGACCTACACGAGCTGTGCCTCAAAGCCGAGCTGTCAGACAGCCGTCCAGAAAGGATGAAGCTGCCAACCACATGCGATATCCTGTTGACGCATCAAGTAACATCCAAAGCACAATAAACGAGAATTAGATAAACCACTGTTTAAAGTATGCATTTGGCCATTATGATTTGTTATTTAATGTTTCAGTTGTTCTATAAGCCTATGTTTATTATTCGGTTTGTCTACATGAACAGATGTTTAAACAACTTATAAATTTTAAATCAATGTATTCAATTTGCAGCAAACATTAGGCTACATTTCACCAGGCAAACGCACTTAAGATTTAATGTAAAGCAAAAATCAATGCCATTTAAATGATTCTATTATTTATGTCTGATACATTCTCAAATGTATTACGACAATATCAGTACATTTCAATTGTAGCTTTAATATTATATTAGTGAAGACTTGATTATGGGAATTGCATTTCTTTGTCATTTTAAATAACACTTTCATTAAACAAAAAGCGTTTAACCGTCGAAGAGAAATGCTCAACATAGCACTAAATGAACCGTACTTTAATAGCCATATAGCACAGCACGAGTCACAGTTTTAGTTGTACATAATCAAGTTTTATCAGTACATCGACATTACATATTGCGCAGAACTTACCAAAGTCTCTGAATTATTTAGTGTCTTGGTCCTAAAGTGCTTCAATCGCGGTTAAAGAAAAGGCACAAAGACTTCTTTATCAAAGACCATTAAACTGCAACAAACCCCCTTTATTTTCACTCAGGACATCCCAAAGTAGTGTTTTGAAGTCATATTTGAAGAAAAATGTAATTAGGACGAAAGCACGCACCCTGATACGTGTACTCTGGACCAGAAAAAGAAAAAAAAAAAGAGATTAAACTTTAAAAACAAAACACACGGTATAGTCTTCGGCACCTGCAGGCGCAACTAATAAATGAATCAAAGGTGCAAAAGTAAACTGGATCACCGAAGATTACTTCCAGACTCTCCCTAACCTTATCAGGAAAAATAAGGAAAGCACCAGAAACGGGAAAACTAGGATTTTTTTCCCTCGTCCAGACTGGCCAATGGTGTACAGCGGGTGTCTGTCTCAGATAGGGGCTTTGGGGTGTCGGTTTATCACCCTGCTGGGGTCTTTTGGGTGCTGAGGTCGGCTAGAGATATTTTACTGCCACGTCTTGTCGCCACATCATTAATCATGAAATATTTTGTTTGAAATAAAAGTTAACATTACGACACTTATAAGTATTACAATTCACAATAATGCCTATATTTAAGTATTCAACGTCAGGCAGTACTGTGCTCAAAGGTACAAAAGCAGACCTTTTTGTTAAGTGAAACAAGAATGAGTTGCGCTTGCTGCAGTACTATCGAAGAAAATGTTATGTTTAGTTCAAATTTATACGGTAATATCCTTTGGAGACCACTAACAAATACCACGTTCGTGATATCCAAGATCTGATATTACCTACAGAGTATTTTATGACCACAGTCGGTTCATGTGGACGGAAACCTGACTTTCTGCCAGAGGCGGACCATGGATAGTATTCATCTGTGGTGTGAGTTAGCAAGGATTTAGTTTAGTGTTAAAGCATGTTCAACTATTAATAGATTACAATAAACCAAGGGGGAGACGTTTTCACCAGCACAGGTCAAATGAGGAGAAAAAAAATGCCGAAGCCTTCTATTTCCAGAAAGATCCATTTGAAATTGATTTGATTTCATCCATAATCCCTGCAGCTCAGCACAAACAGAACTCCTGCCAGATGTATAGAAGTACTAGTCTTAAAAGCATGACATATTACCTATTATTATACTATCTGTATTAAAACAATACACACATAGTATGCGAATACTACAATTTCAGACAAACTCAGTGCTTCAGGGTGCCACTGCAATAGGCAGCCATTTTGACTATATTTATTTATGCAATGAACTAAGGCTCAAGTCTTCTGGCTTAATTCCTTCAGAGCTATAAAACAACAAATTATAAGGCGCCACCTTCAGGCTGAGTGATGAATAATGTGCGACTGAAACACAAGGAAACATTATACGATCCCAGCTGTTAATGTTTAATAAACATTCCATTTTTCAGCTATTTCTTTCTAATTGATCCCTTAAATGCATTTGCATTTTGACACTCTCTCAAGCATTCACACAAAGCCACTTAGACTTAATAGCAATTAATAGCCAAATTCAGTCCAAAATAATTTTAGAGAGTTCAGTTCTCCCAATTAAATGATATAAATCTTGCAAACGGAGATAACCAAGACGAATATGGAATTGCAGTAAACATCTGTTTTAGTTTTCAACAATATATGCACAATTGTGCAAGCGTTTGAAATATCCATCCATCTGTCTGTCCGTCCACCCATCCGTTACTCCCCTATCTTCAAACCACAAATTTAGTACAGATTGTGATGTTCCTGGCATCCCAGGCAGCAAAGGCCATAGGGCAGGGAACAACCTCAACGCCTCTGAAACAAATTTCTCTAAATACTCTGTCTTTCAATTTTTATAATTAAAGACTAATTTAGATGTAGGACATACGCAGCTCTAGACCCCATTTCGGGGGGGGGGGGGTGTCTTTTTTGTCTCAGCCCCCCTAAAAACTTATTTTTATAAAACCATTTAGCAATTTGTGCTATATTTTCATATACATTACATAGCCCGTATTTCTCCAGGGGGCTGAGGTCCCATAAGGGTCTAAGCCTAGAATAGCCCCTGAAGTAAGATAAGATATATTTTGTATTATATTGATCATGGGGGACATAATCATGCATGCAGCAGTAAGGTACATAAAGTCCTCAGATATATGTTGCAAAGCAAAGTGCAAAGACACATAACTGTAATCAATACATGTATAGCAATGCAATATAAGTAAACCAAATGAAAAGTGTAATTGCCCACTGAATATGTCTACCTATGGTACAAATTCTATGGCCCATTTTACTCTTGTGCAAGTAAACAAAAGGCATTTGAAGGACATGTAATAAATGTATTAAAACTGAAGTTGTCTTCTTACCCAGAATCCTCGGAGCTTCTCCTCCCGCCCGCAGCACCCCTCCTATCCGCCTGCCTTTTTCCAGTTTCATGCAGTCATACACCTGCACATATCTGGCCATATCAGTTTGAGAAGGGACACTTCCTCGCCTGGTAAAGTGAAGGCTTTGCTGCACATGCACAAACACAGACAGAGCAAGCATGCAGAGTGAGTTGTGTATCGCTGGGATGCAATGTTTGGCTGTAAACATGGCAGTTAGATTATCAAAAATTTGTCCAAATTTTAGATGCCCATGATTCTAGGTAAGGCAAATTTATTTATATAACACAATTCAGATGCAAAGCAATTCGAAGTGCATTACAGAGGCATAATGATACATTAAAATATGAGACATTAAAATCACATTTAAAAGACAATAAAAACAAAAAACTTAAAGCCAAAACAAACAGCTAACTGAAAATAAGTTATTTTGCACCGTCATTGTGTCTTGACTTGTGGAACAAAGGACTTGAGGGGCAGTATTAAGGACAACAAAAGGGGCGTTACTGAACAGAACAGGAGCAGGGAAACAAACCAGACCACCAGAGGTCAAAACTGGGGAAACTAGGTTGGGGATGAAACTCAGACGCAAGACTGAGATCAACAACCAGATTGAAGAACACAGGACTGGGAAGCACTTATATACAAGACTAACGAGGGACTGACATGATACAGGTGAGGATGGTTAGCACACTATGGCTGAGACACCTGGGCAGAATCAGAAGGGATCTGAAGAACCAGTAGCAACTACTGCTGGTCATACTGGGGGAAGGACCAGACAGGTTGTGACACAGTGCATGAGTAAACTCCTGTTGATTTAAAGCAAGAATCAGTGCTGTTTTAAGCCCTAATTAAAATGAGCTGACAGTTGTAGCAGACCCCAGGTCCTTGGGAAGTTTGATCCACAGCTGGGGAGCCTAGAAACCTAACGCTGCTTCACCCTGCTTGGTCCTTATTCTAGGAACACTGAGTAAACCCGTCTCAGATGGCCTCAGGAAGCTGGATGCTTCATAACATACAAGTAAGTGAGAAATGCATTGAGGCCTGAGACCATTTAGTGCTTTGTACACAAGTAACAGTATTTTGTAAAATCACTCCGGTGATGCACAGGAAGCTACGGCAGTGATTTTAAAGATCGGTGTAATACGTACTCATAATTCTAAGAAAAATGTAAGATAAATTCTTATAATATAATCCATTAACCATCTTTTTGAATGACTGTTTTTTCAGAGTCTAGGGGCTGCAGACCCATTCCAGACACCACAGTGCGTAAAGCTAGGATACATCCCCTGTTTGGTGCCCCTTTGACCATTTGTACTGTAATTTATTTTTACTTTATTTCACTGTAGTCTACAGATTCGCTTTTTGTCCTGAGATTCATTGAGTATTAGATTTAGACTTACTCAAAGCAGAGAAAGCACCTAAAAACAAATAAAGCAAATAATGATTATGTGTTTGGATGGCTATTGCCTGTGTTTATTCCACATTTGTACTCCATTAGACAATAGTACTTAGACACAAAAAGACACACACAGGCAGTTACATTGCTGTTACAAAGCCCTTTGAAGAGCTGAAACATTTACGGACAAATATTAAGCTCTTGGAATTTACACAAACGTCAAATGTTAAAATAATATTTGTAACAAAATGTAACAAATATTTGATAACATTTTGAGGCACAGTTAACACCAAGAATTTTATCAAAACACATTAAATTATACTATAAACATATGCGAATAAATATGACTGTTTATTTGGGTTTTATTTGGTATTAGTCTACACCAGCGATTCTCAACCCGTGGGTCGCGACACAAATTCGGGTCGCGGCAAGTTCTGAAATGCGGAGGCAGTTGGAAATGTAAGCATTTTTAAACCAGCAAGCTCCTATGCTGATCCACGATCACATTTCCCAGTCCTAGTCATAGAATTAACCTATATTAACTATATTAACGGATCCCGGGGCTGCAAATGCTTAGCGCGAAAGAAGTGAAAACTCAACCTATCCAAGAAGCCAAATCACAGACGCTTAATTTAAAATTTACTGGCACATCCAATCAGATTCGTGATTCCAACACTGCGTGCTTTATCATAGCGTTAATTTAAACCCGTTACAGGGTCGCGAATTAGCCGCCATAGAAAAACTGGGTCGCGGTGCACATGGACTTTTAATATTTTTACCCTCTTTATCAGACTACCCCCTGGTGGCCATAGTCGGAAGATCATGTAAATTGACAGCTGATTCAGCCTTGTTGTCTAATACCAGCCACGTGTATTCGGCGGAACAGAACTGGCTAACTACATAACCAAAATGATAAATAACTGTGATATAAGTCCTCTTTAAAATTTACAAAAATATATTCTCAAAATTACATTCAACGTAGTGCTCTATTTTAAGAGTCATTGACTTTTGTCAATGTGCCATTTCGCCTGATATACAGGAATCTGGCTGAGCAGGACCACAAAGAACTGTGGATTTAACATAAAGAAGTGTATTGCTGCATTGTATTACTGGTGACTATTCTGCCATCACATGCTGCTGGTCTATTTGCTTAAAAAAACAGCCAATATACTGTCCTTTGGGTGAATTAACAAATAGGAAAATAACTGCATTTATTTGCAGTAAATACCTGCTGGGTTTCGTAGTCGTTACCTTAAAATACAGCCAATCCAATAGACAGAATCGAAGTCAAATGTGCCGACAAGCGGGCTTACCTGCACTTAGTCATTTTCGCCAAAAGAGGGCGACCAGCGGCTAGTTTCTCTACCAAAGTCTACCAGGCAGTCTGAGCTGAATGAGCAGACAGACTTCCTCAAATGGTGGCCTATATGGACTCTTTCTTGGGTCTCTTGATGACAATGTAGCCCGTTTCCTACCTGCTGTATGGTTTTTATAAGCAAGGGAAGAGACAATGATGATTCTTGTTGTATTTCCTTACATCGGTCAACATTTACATCATTATTACCAGCACTAAGCAAGAAAAACTATTTGCAGTGTTTGAAACTACTCCTACTGGTACTATCCTTTAATTGTTTATAGTTCTGCAGGCTGAGTCTCCATACCTTCACAGTGCCATCTCTCGCTGACGTCACACTCATGCAGAAGATTCCATGCTATGCTCAGTGTTTCATTTTAAAGTTTTCTTTTGGTTCTGTGTCACTCATTTCCTGCTGTGCGTGCACTGCAGCCATACGTGCACTGTGATTCACTATGAACTCACAGAAGACCCTCGTGGTAAAGAGACATGTGAGCAGGGAATAGGTAGAAATTTCAAAAGGACCGTTTTAAGATGCTTTACAAATGTGCAGCACCCAATGAACACGATGCTTTATTGACCGGATGCCATTCCTCCAACTTTTCAATTCTTTAAATTCTCCGCCTTGTTTCGATGCTGTGTGTCCGTGTTGAACGGCGCCCTATTTCTCTTTTCTTTTTCCTTTCTTTTCCTCCCTTACCTTTTTGCTACCGACATTATCTGATGCAAAGTGTTACGGCAGATCATAATACACTGAAGTGACAATAACGATGCACAGTCCAAACGACCATAAATTTTATGACATTGTTACACTTGCTATGATTTGTGATGGTTGTAAAATTGGTTATAGCTCATGTAAATAGCAAGGCATTGTCATAAAGGTATTCTGACTAACATAAAGCCTCCGGGTGCAAAACGGTGACGCGGCGTCTAACTCAGTTTGGATGTAAAGCAAAAAAAAAAATCAAATACTAGTGTTTATACAGAAACCTGTCAAGCTGCCAGCTGTAAGACATAATTTTCCTGTCATGGACTGCAGCATTCTTGCGGAATCATAGAAAGTGAGGAATTCACTGACAGCAAAAAGGGCTGTAGCAACACTCAATAATTAAATAAAACTTAAAATTTGCAAGTCAAATTATCCATGTTCTCCATATAGACATGTAGATGTTGTAAAAAGAGAAGTGACAATAAAATACCTAAATAGCATAATTTCATGATGGGTTTCTATCTGTTGTGCTGTAACAGTTAAATGTAATATAATATCATTACATTCTTCAGGGGCTGTGACAAAATGTCCAGAAAAACAAAGAATTAGTTTGCAAATATAGCTTTGGAGATGGAAATAGAAGCCAACTAAGCCCTGGACCCCTTGCAGCAGGAGACAGACATTTCAAGAGAAGCCGACCTGTTTATTCCAGCGATATTGTTGTGAAACAATAGAGTGACCACAGGGTTAAATTGCAATACGTCAGCATAGAGAGTATAGTCAACCATTTATTGGATGAACATTTTTAATGTGGTACGAACCCAATTGGTCTTAATTATTAGCCTAAACATAATATTTTTAGATACAAAATATCAATAGATCAACAAACAACTATGCTGTGTCAAATGATTTTTTTTTTTTTTTTGCATTTTTCAGATTTTTTCCCAACGTTCCAATTAGTTAAAAATCTAATTATAGTTTTTAATAGTTTATAATATTTAAATACAGTATGTATCAAATTGCTCATTTAAGTAATAATGTTGACTTGCTAACATAGCACAAATAAAACAACAACACTTGGAACTTGTTTTGGTAATTACTAACGAGCTCTTAATGGACTTTCAGTTTGAAACATTTTGTCATCTATATATATAGAAAATATGTATTGGAAAACAAAGTGAGCAAGGCAATCCTGGGGGCCGTGAGCTGAGTGTTAGGGTCCACTGCGCTGCCTGAGCGTATATGAATGCTTCACAGTGTTTCGGAACAGCTATAAGCAGTAAATTTAATATATACATGACCGACCAGTGGGAGGAAACAATGCTAGTTTCCATGACAACTACCACAGTGATTCATCTGTCATGCGGTGGGATCAGTTCCTTCTATGGGCTGTTGAATGGTCAGCAAGGCTGATCTGCTTCCTCTCACAGTTGTCCCCAGGCTGTATTTCCAGAATATTGTTTCCATACAGACATGTGGTCCCTCCCCTCTCTTGCTAAAACATTTTATATCCTGTATCTTTTGCCTGTGTCACATCAGGCGAGTCCAGCTGAGGGTGTCTAACACTTGCACTAAGATGTGTGTCATGCAGCAGCTGATATATATGGTGATGTATAATTTTTTTCTTTTATTAAAAATATATTACAACCTTGGACGGTTTGCCATTTTGGTGAGTGAAGATATTTGGTCTTTTAAATCTCAAAGGAAAGATAAGCATATAATGTTTTGTCTTAGCCATGCAGTCCACGAAAGTATTATGGAATGATAAAACCATAGAAATTCAATCAATCACGCACCCTTTGAAAGCTAGAAATGCATACTTATTCCTAAAGAGATTAATCATATTGTTGCGCATTTAACCAAGACCAGCACGAGATCAAAATGTAAATGCAGGAGCTTTAATACTACAGATCTACTTTAACTCCATCTTTGAATTGCTTATTCTTCACAGGGTTATGGGTTCACACTTTTATTTTGCATTTCATGTTGCAAAAAAAGCAGATACAATAAATCTCTGATCCATCAAATATATTGTTTATTTTTGGTTAAAGGTTGAAACTTACCCTGGGGCTTTAATTTCATGAAATATTAATCTGTATTGGCCTGTGGGGTTCATTGTTCAGAAATTGAGGTGACAGAAATGCATTAATACTACATTGGTTGGCTTCAGTATATCACCTTCATTCGCGGTTCATATATGTTTAGTATAATGGCATTTGGAAAATGCTTATTAGTTGTATATAATTGTATATTAAGAGAACCTTTGTATTTTTTATTTTTTAAATCTCTATTTGGCCAAATTGATATTCACTTAACACCCTGCGGTGTGTTGGCGGCTGCCCAGGGCTGGTTCCCGCCTGCGGCCATTGTTCCCGGGATAGGCTCCGGTCCCCCCCCCCGTGACCCCGGTTGGGATTAAGCGGTTACGGTGATGGGATTTTTTTATACTCAGGAGGGTGAACAAGGGAACGCAAAGGAGTCTGGCAATCGCACCGAGTACAATAACTCAAACCCTGCCCATCCCCCAGAAAATAAGAATTCAAGTCACTCTGTTTTTCCTATAAGTGCGAACACCATTAGGGATAGCCACGACAACTTGTCCATCTTCAATAGCTAGTCTGTGACTGTTTTTGACAGATCTCAAGAAGCTACACTTGATCTCTGAGTTAACTGGTTCGCTAACTGGAGATCCAGGAAATTCCCTAAATTTCTTTGGACATGCAGGCAGACATATTGTTCGCCGGCACTGCAAGTACTGCTAAGCAAAAGGACCACATTGCTCTTGCTGTTGCCACAGTGCTCCAACAAGCAAAACGTCTGTCCTACAGCCCAGGAGCTGATGGTCCTGCATTCCTTCCTTTAGGCTCTAAAACCAGTGGTCCCCTGGTCTCTATCCTACAACAGTACCTGATGGGCTATCCAATGGAATGACTTTCAGTAGGTATATCTGGAACCTTGTGTTGAATTAGGTTAGGTAGCCATTATGTGATTGTAGCTATGGACTACTTCACAGAGTGGGCTGAATGCAGTCCCAGGCTAGACTGCCAGCACAACTGCTGACAAACCTGTGGAGGAAACGTTTTGCTGCTTTGAGGTAATGAAAGAACATTTGTTATGGGTAAGGAATCTGTTACCATTCTGGGGTCTGGAAGGCACTGTGTTACTATGTTACATCCACATAGTTGCATCCCCACACTTCTGACGTCTGAGCTACACAATCGAGTAGATTTTTACACAACAACCAGTAGATTTTTACAGCCAGTAGTCCCTGGAGAGGCTGGATAGGAGTACCAGCACCACCCTTGGTAATATCTGGACTCCACCCATTAATTTCCCAGAAGGCAGCAGGTGCCCGACAGAACAGGGTCTATGATCCTTGCTGCAAGCGACGGCCATTTCAACCAAGAGAAGTTGCTTGGGTTTATACATCGTTATGGAAATGAGGCTTTCCACCAAAGCTGGTCAGCTAGTGGGTTGGGGCCCTGTACTGCGATAGAAATGCTATCAGATGTGTTCCATATACTGTAGCCTACACAGTGACCCATTACCACCCACATGTTCCCCTATGCAGAATTGCCAGCTTTGGTCAGGTGGCTGGATTTAGATTTGCAATTCGAGACAAGTCTGCACACACACTCATACACATTTACATGTATGACATGTATGTAACAGTTAGGTTACCTTGTAAATTGTAGGATTTGCAAACTACCATAACACTTTCAGGTTTATAATGGAATAATAAAGATTTGCCGTATGATTTCTTGTGTGAGAGTGAGACTCTGAAAGTGTGTCACGCTACATGCGTGAGAGAAGGTTACACTGCATCGTCTACCAAAGCAATTACATGTCATCCCCTCCCGGACATTTGTGGATCCTATAATTCCTGCCTAGGTAGGCCGTCAGGGGTAAAAAGAAGCCAAACATGCCAAACTAGGACTGCAGAGCCGGGTGGTGAACTTTCAGGGTCTGCTGACCCATTAGCCTGGGGACAGTGTAGAGCAAGCGTCTGATTGGATTCTAAGGCTCTCAACATCCCAAAATCTCCTACAGCTGTTTAAAATGTTATGGAGTTGCTTATTTGTATATCGTTTCTTAATTCTGTTGGATTTATTCTGATGAGAAGTACAGATGCACCCCAGACTCCCCTTGTCTCTCCTTGTTTTCCCTCCCTTAAAGTGAACACGTGTGTGATTAGTTACCAAGAAATGCTACCGATTTTGCAGCTGAGGTAAACTAAGAGTATAAATTCATGTCGTTGCCTCGTAAAATTCGGTTAGTTAAAAAAAAATCAGGAAATTTACTGCACATAGAAAACAAAAGGGAATGTTGTTCATCATAATAATGCTTGTCTAAATTTTATAGCTTTCAGACAGAATGACAATTCCTTCGTAAAGCTGTAGTCATAGAACAAAATACTTGTATATGTCGCAGTGACTGTGACTGAGGTATTACAAATATTAATTTTAATCCATCTAATTATTCGACCTTCATAGTTTTTTTTAATGAAATTGCATCAAAAAATGTTTTACATATAACAGTGATAGATCATTTCTGTTTCACTCTAATTCTATGTCATGATTTACACTAGTAACATCAACTACCCACACACCGATAGCTCCGCCGTTTCACCACTAACAAAAAAAAAAATAACCCCGCCGTATATTTATACCCCAGAGTTCTCGGCATTAATTTCATATTTAGCGTCCACCAATGGCGTGCGGCTGCGCGGTGACGTCACGGGCTCGGAGACGGCGAGGGGCTGCTGGAGCATCCAGGCTGCCGGAGGAGCTGGGCTGCGGGGTCAGGAGCCCGTCTGACAACAGGATGGAGGCTCTGTCCATGCACTGTCTCTAGGATCTTTTCTTTTTTTTGCATTCCGGGATGTACTCCTCAGAGAATGCTATCCAGAGTCTGAACACACAGGGAGAGCATTTCAATATGAGATTCAGGTAAATGCACTCGCCATTTTAACGTTATAGACGGCGGTCTTTGCAGTTGCGTCTTTTTTTCTCTCTCATTTCTGTCACATTATGTCATGAAAACGGTAGCCCGGGGTAGCTGAATCGTGGTGTTCAGTCAGCGAAAGACGGGCGAAAATGTGTGTATGCAGCAATTGCGTTTTCGGTTATTGCTCGCTGTGGGTTTTTTGAAGGGATCTGTGCAGATGCTCCCTTTCTTCTGATTGCATTTTGCGAAAGCATCTTTGTTTATGTGGGAGGTTTTATTAAGTGCGGCGATTATTGTGGTGTTATTTTAAGAGCTGCAATTGCCCTGTCTCTCTGGGATGCCACATGTAATCAAAAAGATATGTCGGAGACCGAATGAAGGGATAAAAGCGGACTGGTGTTCCCCTTTATTTATCAAAGGGCTGTTAATGGAGGCTGCTAGGTACAGTTCCACACCTTTGTTTCCTCTCTTATGTCTTTATACGGATTTTGCGTGGGGATTTTCAGGTTTTCATCGCTTCGCTTTAACGGTTTCTTAGTATATGTTTGTAAAAGACCCAGTAATATGGCCTGGCGTTTATACACGATGAAGCAGAGACAATTCATAATAGGAGGAGGGATGGGGGTGGGCATTTTTATGGCTGTACCTACCCATCGCGGGCCTCGGATGCTGTGTTTTCAGTACTGGGGAGTATCAATCAGTTTGCACCCATTTGCCTGTGAATGAGTGATCGGTCATTTTATCTGCGGCGGGTGACCGTGAACCAGGCGCTGCCCCTCTCCCGGGGGACGCGGGGAAGTCGCTTCGCCCCGGCGATCATGGAGATGGGAGGCGGCGGGAGGCTGGCTGTCGGCTGGGGTTGCTGTGTCATCATCACATCTGAGGATGTGGCTTCAACCTCCTAATCTGAATGTCTAAACATCAAGATGTCATTGCAAACTTTCTTGAAATCAAGACTTCTTCATATCATAAAAACTTGAC
>JAODKC010000002.1:2403751-2430153 GCA_026777985.1 Mormyrops attenuatus | reverse complement strand
ACCTTATAGCTAATACCCCTTTACATCTCTAGTGACACTCCTATTGCAGGACATAACCTTGACAGACTCGATATATGTAGCTGATTATGGTCCAGAAGCCAAAAGAAAGAATCGATTATGTCCCCCTTCCAAAAGTGGAAGCGACCCTGAAAAGTTAGCAGAAGGCTGTCCAAGGAGAGGAATATTCGTGCTAAGGGTGTACTTGTGTGGCTGCGTGCTGAGTAAATCCTACCCATTCTTAACCTTATTCAGAAACGCCTCCTGTCTGCGCCAGCTCTCAGCGTTAGAGCCTGCGGCGCGGTGCCTGACAAGGTAATCTCTCACACGGTTCACGAACGCTCCATCGCCGGCGAGATGTCTCTGGTTCCGGCGCTGTGTGTAGAGATTCTAGAAGGCCACGTATCGCTATGGCGCTTCTTTGTAGCTCATGCTCCCCGCTGAAGTGCTGCGCGGAGCTAGCCAGTGCCTTCCAAATGATGTGCTGAGGACAAGAAAACGAAGGAGGGCGTCATGCTTGTATGTGGAGTTAGCAAATGTCTTGTGCTTTGCTGAAATCTAATACTGGTGTATGGTGGAAAAAAAACTTGAAATGCTAAAGAAAAATTTATTATGATTTGAAAAAGGTCTCGTAAAATATAACAGGAATGAAAGAAAATAATGGAAAAGTACACTAATTCACACTTAGTTCTATCGTAGATGCCAAGTGAGGTACTGGTCAAAAAATGAGCTAACAGAATGTGACTCAGTTTACGTAACTAAATGTAATTGATATTGAACAAAAAGTGAGTCAGTAGGCTATTTAACCAGTATATGCTGCCTGGATATTCTGTAAGGTGGACTCAGATACTTGGGTCAAACTAAAGTAGGAGCCATGAAAGAGGAGGAACAAAAGTGGCCCTGCTCTTCAAACCAGTCATTGATGGTGGATCTCCAGTGCAGTGGCATATGGTTGTCCTGGAGAAGAACTTGGGATGCAGAAGATCACTCCACTCTTACACCAACAGTCAAAAGTTTTTGCACAGACTGAGATTTTCTACATTCTAAAAATACACTCAATACTAACAAATTTACAGTTTGTTCACCATTTGAGTCCCTTTATTAGAAAGAATGTCATATTTTTCATTTCATCAAAGTAACCTCCTCTAGAAGTTAGAACAGAAAATTTGAGACATTTTTTTCTGCAAGGGACATTAAACACTGCTCTGTTTCATGGAATGAAACAGTTAATTAGTTCATTTAAAGTTAAAGTACAGCCTAGAATGTGACTATGCCATCACCACACAACCAGGTAATAGGATGTCAGAAATACACTGTTACATACTCTTTCCATGTTATAAAGGAAACTTGTTTTATTTGACTTATATTTTCATTTATAATTGTTCACTCAACTTCCTAATTCTTCCTAATTAAAAAATCTGCAGTTTATGAAATAAATGGAAAAGTGGTAAAAACCTGCGGTGTGCCGAAACTATTGACTGGTGGTGTATGAGTCTGCTGGATGCCTTTCGTGGGAGGAAGTGAACTTATACCGTTCCAAGAGAGTCAGACCGCCCAGAGCTATTGATTGTTTCTGTTACATTAATGTTGTGATCAGCGATTTATACAGGGGTGGGGCCACAGGGACACTGACCCCAGCTGAAAGATGATTGGCCCCTGGTGTGCCTGCTACCCTGTCACTCATCAATTTAAAACATCATTGGCTAATGATAAAATTGGCACCTCTAAATGTCAGAGGCCCGACATCACTGGACCTATAAGCAGGCATGGTGTGATTATGGTGACCGGCTCTGTGAAGCTTTGGCCAGTTTTATCCTTATCGCATGCTGCCTGACGTCAGATCTGAGAGTCACTGTCTGGATGTCCTGTGTCACTGTTACATGCTGTATGGTTCTCATTTTCTTTGTCTACTATCTGTAGAGAGCAAATGTTTTGATTCTGTTCTCTTACTACCTGCTGCTGCTAGTTATAGCAAATCGAGGGTAAAAGAGCTGCTAGTAACGTAATTATAGAAAAAATTCCCTACAACTTAATTAAAATATTTGCCATCCCTTCAAGTAAGTTTACACAACAAGGTCCGCTGTCCCTGATGTGCAAGAGTGTTTTTTTTTTTTTTTTTTAACGTACCCTGGATGTGGAGGAAATGAAGAGAGAATTCATTGGACGTAGCTTATTGGAGGTTTCAGTCTCAGCCTACATCATTTGGAGGGCCTGTCTGGCCATGGGCCTGTCGGCTCTGGGCTTTCCTCTCCACCCAGCCGGTCTTACTGGGCATGTTTCCCAATCTGACCCCGCACGCAGCCCCTACGAGCCCATGCTCCAAGCCTTTCGCAAACTGGACCCTGGGTTTCTGCACTCGGCTCCCGGCTGCTGCCCTTGGAAGACCATGTGTGGCTTAAGCTGCTTCAGCAGGTCTTGCGCCCCTGTGCCGCTGGCTGCTGCCCACTGCCACCCCATACCCCACCCTCCCTACCCTCCCTCTGCAGCTTTGCTTCAGTAGGATGCAGCTCTTCCACCTTAAAAGTTATTCCACCTTAAAACCAAAATGTCTGAACAGTTGTACATGGGTGCCTAAAACATATAGCAGGAGGATCACCGCGAAGCCTCAAATGACGCTCGATTTCCTTTCCACTCTCAAGGTAAGATGGTGGGAGAGGTTGAGAGCTTTGGGTCGTCCAACTGCACAGCCTGGTGACCATGTGTGATAGGAAAGTAGTAGCTAGGCCAGGGCTCCAGTTTGTTAACTAGACCTCTTCAGATGTGTTCACCATAAGATGTCTGATTTCAGTGTTTTTCTCGCCAAAGACATTTATCATAACCGACATTTTCAGTTACTTAGTGCTGGGTGCATCTATCCAAGGCATGTTATGTGTCTGAGTGCATAACGTTACTTTCGAGAAGGTTAGTTTCACCATTATACACACAGAGAGGACTGTAATCATTTAACAGATGGTTCATGGGTCAAAAAATAATCTAATTCTATTCATTCTGTAATGAAGTATAATTTGACTAAATTAGTGAAATCCAATGGGAATAAATCATATTCATTTAACGTGAAATAAATGACTCTTGAATGTGATTTGAAGGTTGCCAGTGCTGGTTCCGCGATAGCTTTTTTTTTAAAGTAGCTGGCTTTTCAAAATTCCATTCCGATTCTAAGGCTCATGTGTCTCAGATGAATAACAGTAAGATTACAAGATAACATTAATAAACATTAGTCAATAAAATGTAACATTAACGTTAATAATTTTGTATTTTGATTTGGCCTTACGATTCCAAAACCTACTTCCTGTATTGGATATACAGTAGCCCCTTGACATTCATTAGGGTTTGGGGTGGAAGATCAACTCAAGTGTGAAAATTTGTGAATAATATTTGGGTTCATCTAACTTTAACCCTTAACAGTCTGCTAGCCTGAACGATAACATTAAGACTATTACGAATTTCTGATCAGACAGTACTGTACTGTACACTATGCATGTCTAATTATTTTGTCATTTCCAATCAAGATCTTTTTAGATTTTTTTGTATATTATATAAAATCATGCCCCTGTAGGTACAAAGTAATTAAATACTGGGAGTACTACTTTTTGGACTCATTATTAAATATGCAAAATTAACAGCACTGAAAAGTTTAAAAGTTACTGTGAGAAACGCGAGCTTCTACAGTCACAAAGACCGCTAACATACTGTAAGTGAGGTTGACGTGCAGTGCAAGCCAAGACTTTTAATGTTAAAAGTGTAGTATGCACTTGTACTAACAAATGTTATGTATTATCAATATTTATGTATTATATGATTTTACATGATCTAAATAATTTTCAGTATTATGTTTGGCTTACGCATCATCTGCAAGTTACCGCAATCATTTGGCAAGCTAAAAAAATGTTCTGGTTTAGCTAGTCACAGCTAACTCGTGAATAACCAAAACTGCGAATGTCAAATGCGCGAAGGTGAAGGGGTTTCCGTATTAGGAGTTACTGTATTTTTGTTTTTAGCTCAACTTCTCGAGCTTGAAGTCATTTTTGGCTGTAAACAGGTGCAAAGCTGTGTGTTTAAAGGAGTTCTTGGTTACCCTGGAGATGTGACCAGGTCAAGGTCAGTAGTATGTTTCCTAGGACTTCATTGTTGGCATTTTCCCACGTCCCAGGCTGCCAGTGCTTTCACAGTTCCTGCTTTCTGTGCTTCGGAGTTACCGTAGTAACCAGGGCATGCTCTTACAACAGGGCCCCACGGACACCTGACCGTTCAGGAGGCGGGGCCGAGCGAGTGTGATCACCGCCCCTCTTCTCACGCAGGGAACAAAGCCGGTGTCTGAGCCCCCGCTAGCTCCCCCAGTGTCTGAGGAGGAAGAGGAAGAGGAGGAGGAAGAGGAAGAGGATGAGGAAGACGACGATGATGACGAGCCACCCCCGGCCATCGCGCCCCGACCAGAGCACACCAAGTCGGTAAGGATAACTCCATCTGTTTCCAACCTCGCAAATGTACCGCGTGTGTTCATCAGCTCCTGAAAGGATGTGAAAGGGAGTGTTAAAGCTAACAGACCACTAATAACCTGTGCAGTCTGTAAAAATGATAATAACCTGTGCAGTCTGTAAAAATGCTAATAAACTGCCAGCTAATGCTTGTTCACAGGCACAGCTAATGAGCCACAGAGGAATATTTACTGTGATTGGCAGAGATTCCTGTCATAGCAGAATAGGCAGAAAACTCCAGATGGGACCAGCTACAGGAAAAACAACTTCTGTGCAGCTTGAGGAATAACTCACCATCCCAGTACCGCTTATACGTGAACTGCGGCCATTACAGGACAGCGGGAGTAACACATTCTGTGTATGAGGATTTACTTGATAAACATAACGTGAGCCAATTTCTGTGCTACAAGTTCGCTCTCGATTATGCCGATATGGGGACAGGGTTGAAGGCTGGAAAATTGGGTTATTGCTGCTCACATTTTAATGGATGGCTTTTTTTGTTACCTCCCTTTCCTGATTTTATAATGCAATGCAATGAAATTTTACATGTTTTTGAACTATAAAAGTAAATGTAAAAGCAGCTATCATCTCTGTAATCAGGGAGATACGGTGATTCAGCAGGTACAACAAGGGTTCGCACTGTGGTCGGTGATGAAATGTTGGGAGAGGGCGTGACCTCGTCCTGTTTGTCTCTTCAATGCCTTCTGGTAATATGCCTCCATCCGTCTTCCTACTGTGTAGCCGGTACAGATTTTCCAGGGTGGGAGGCTGTCTTAGGCTGTATTGGGGAGGGGAAGCCCTGGATGGGATGCTAGTTTCTCGCAAAGCCCACATAGGCAACAGTGCTGCCTACTGAGCCACTGTCGCACCTTCCTCTGATGCTACCTGCTTTTTCTTTGGTGAATTCAAGCTAAAAAGCTTACACAAAAATGTTCTGAGGGCAGAACGAAAGATGACTGGTTCAGAGAAACGACCCATCAGATTATAGAGGAGGTAGGTCCAAGTAACTAGAAGAGGCGGGACCAACCAATCAGATGTCTTCATCCAGCCTCCTCTAGTTGTTTGGACCCACCTCCTCTACCGTCTGATTGGTTATCTCACTGAACCAGTTATTTTTCATTCTGCCCTCAGAGCATTTTCGTGTAAGCAAAACTGCCATGAGCTGAAAGCTATCTCATAGCAATAGCAAACAAGCATTTCCCACAGTGATTGTGTTTTGTGGTTTTGGGCAACATATTACTAGCCTCCCTCATTAGTGCACTGATTGATCCTTCTCACGTTATGTCTATAGATCAGGGATGACGAATCCAGTCGGCATTTAATGGCCAGGCCAGCCAACAGTAACCCGCCCTGCTCTCCCCACAGATCTACACGCGCTCTGTCATGGAGCCCCCAGCCCCCCCGGCTCCCGTGAAAGAGGTAGTCATCTCGCCAGAGTCCACACCCCCCAAGACCACCGCCAGCAGCCTCTACCGCCAGACGGATCGGCAGAAGAAGAAATCCAAGATGACAGACGAAGAGATCCTGGAGCGACTGAGTGAGCCTCGTGCCTCTGACCGTCGATAATCTCTGCTTTTCTCCCACCTATATGTTCCTGTCAGTTCACCCCCCTGCGTGAAGCTGGCTGTGGAAAATCAGCAGTAAATAATAAATGCTAAACTGAAATAATTTTGTATTTTTGCACTTTTAAAGTCTCATGCATTCAGGGTTGTTATATAGGGGCGGAGCCATAGGGGCATTGGCCGCAGCTGAAAGCTGATTGGCCCCCAGAATGCCCTCTCCCCTGTCACTCACTTATTCAAAACGTATCATTGGCTAATGATGAGCTTGGCCCCTTTTAAGACAAGAATTGCCCCTGCATGCATGAACTATCCAAGTACTCCTCATGCCTAGCCAGTTTTTTAATCTTTTTTGCTAGTAAGCAAACAGCTTTAGAGTCCTTACGGTGTAATTTGTGGCATTCTCCAGGCCTGCAATGTTAACCTGCCCAGCCAGGTGTGGGTTGATGCTAGTAACCCGCGTACAGGGTCTCTGCTCCCACGGCGCAGGGGTGGCCCAGGTAACTACTGCCGTCTCTTCCGCTTTCAGGGACCATCGTGAGTGTGGGGGATCCGAAGAAGAAATACACACGTTTCGAGAAAATAGGACAAGGGTACGTCAGTGTCCGCCAACGTGCAACAAAATGCAAGTGTTAAGCTACCACCACGGTTAGCGTGGTGACGGAGGGAGCTGACAGTATTGAGGCCTTCGTTTGAGCATGAAGCGATAAATCCGGCCGCTGTGAGACTCCACTTTACATTTGGTTTTCCCAGCTCTGCCTCACAGATTTGACATTAATTGTGCGGAATCATTGGATCTGCAGTCCTTTTGCATGGAACGTGCGACTCGTCTCGTTTGCGAGGTTGAGGGAAAAGCATCATGGATCGCTCATTAAAACAGAGCCGTGCGCCTGCTTTCTCAAACGAGGCATCTGCTTGAGATAATTTTTCAAGTAATTGCAATAAAATGAAAGCAGATGGTCGCATACCATTTAATGTATGTTGTGTGCCATTTTATATATGATGTGGCTCAGTGGGTTAGGATGCAGTGCCTGTGATAGAAAAGTCACTATTTCAAATCCTGTTGTCAGCAGTCATTTCACCACTGAGTCCTTGAGCAAGACCTTTAACCCCAACTCCTCAAAGGACTAGTTGACACTGTATCTAATATATAAATGTAGCACCCTAGCTGCTCCTGGATTGTTTGACAGCTGCGGGGACCGAAATCTGTTAATGAAGTACATGAATATATCAGGATCTGTCTCAAATAGTGGCAGTAATTGTTAATTCAGGACAGCGTTACCGTTTCATAATTTATTTATTTGGAGTAACCTGGATACAGTTGGCTAGTTTAAATCTATTAGCAAACACAATGCGAAAAGGAAAGGGTGCTGTATAATTACAGGATGTAGAACTTGGATATGGATGTAGAATATGGATGTAGGATTTGAAGTGAGTACCAGCTTAAATAGAGTAGTGAAAAACCACAATAAACCTGAATTATGGTGAGCAGGTATTACAGAGTTTACATGAGTAATGTAATTGGATATAGGCAGCAAGTAGTGTGTGTGTTTTAGCTGTGTGGGAGAATAAAGCTTCCTCATTCAAGGGTGAGGAGCTTCTTTTGTTTGGAGTATTCTGCTGGAGATGGGTAGGAGATTGAGAAGTCACTGCTGGTGAACACAGCTGACCTAGCAGATGTAAATGAGATCTTCTCTCAGTGTGGCGTGATGCTGAGCTGTTCAGCAGAGTGGGAGTGGGTGGGGGTTAGGCAGGATGGGTTTGTAGGACAGCTTGCAGCCGTAAGGATCGCCGCCTTCCCGGATGCCTGGTGTCTCAGGAATGTTAGCAGAGGAACTTTGGAGCTGCGGCGCTGCAATGGGCGGTACCGTGGCCGCAGAACTCCAGGGTCGGGGGTTCGAATGCCACACCTGATCTGTGTGTGTAGTTTGTGTGTCCTTCCCACATCCTGGAGGTTGCCTCCATATAACTGGAGTTCCGTAAATGGTCTTTGTGTGTGTGTATGTGTCTGCAATGGACCAGCGTCCCATTTTGGGTGTACCCCAGCCTTGTGCCCTGAGAGACCCCAACAACCCCATACATAATATACATCAATATACGTACATAATGTACCTGCCAAAAGACCCTCGGGGACAAAAAAAGTTATTTTGAATTTGAATAGGAATTTGATAATACGCATCTGGAAGGTTGATGTATTTCTCCTGGCAGGATGGCAGATGACAGCAGTTACGGAAAATGAGCTGGTAAGGTCAGTTAATGGTGGACTGAGAAATCCGTGTTCCTGGTGATGAGGCAGGTCATTGTGGAAATGGCGCAGTCTGATGTGCTGGCATCCCGACCCAGGTGTAACAGATTACCGGCCTGTTTAGAGGCACTGCATGGGCTGAGCTCCAGTGATTTATGGTTACCAGTGGCATGCTGGAGCAAAACTCAATCTCAACAAGTGCTTTGATCATTGATTTACTGGAAATATATAATCCAGCCACACATGCGTCACAGACTGGGCATGATGATGGAAGACAATAAAGAGAAATCAGATACTGGGTATTTATTGTATAAATAGGAAAAACATTCCTTTGATCAAGGCTGTCTGATGTAGTGAACAACACTGCCATCTAGTGACCTTGGGGTCTTATTCCATGCATCTTCCACCCAGTCAGGGTCATCAGGGGGAGCCAAGAGTCTAAGTCAGATGACAGAAGTTTGGCATACAGTACCAGTGAAAAGTTTGGACACACCTACCGATAGAAAAGTTTATTTGGAGTATTCTCTACATTTTGGGATAATTTAAAAGTCAAAACTATAAAATTCAATACGTGGAATTACCTACTGACCAAAGAAATGTTATACAATAAAATATATAATTTTTGGGAGGGGGGGTGCAGCTGTGTGGATTAGAACTCAGAAGGTTGCTTGTTCAGTTTTCATGGTCGGCAGAGTCATCCCACCATTGGGCCATTGAGCAAGACCCTTTAACCCAGTTGCTCCATGGACTGGCTGACCCTCCTGTCTCCTCTACACCAGTTCCCTGAGGTGGCCTCCTGCATTGCTTTTCCAGCTCTTCTGAAGAAGTTCTCACATATATGCTGAGCACTTGTTGGCCACTTTTCCTTCATTCTCTGGTCAAATTCCTCCAAAACCATTTCTACTGTCTTTTGGTCAGGTGACCAGGTCATGTGATGCGACACTATCGTTCTCCTTTGTAAGCAGCTTGGTGTGTTCTAACTTTTAACTGGTACTGTACTTTTGGGGAATGCATCCTTATGCCTTTAAGCCAACCCAGATTGTTCACGAGACTTTCATTAAATTAATTTTGTTGGACGTTATCAGTTCAAATGGCGCGTCTGTTATACGTAGTACTTAAATTCTTTTCTGTGGTCATTCTTGATGTATATAATTTTCCCTGTCTTTGAAAGAATTAAACTTAAATGTACTGTAGTAACTCACGTTATTTTCTCTCAGTGCATCTGGGGTCGTGTACACTGCCATCGATGTCGCCACTGGACAGGAGGTAACTACATCCATCCGTCCATCAATCCATCCATCGATTTTCTGTAACCACTTGTCCTATTCAGGGTCTTGGAGGAGGTCATTCCATATGCAAAAAACAGAACAAGCATCAGTGAGGACATATTGGCATCCTTGGTTATGATGTCGTTAGCGTTTATGTACTAATCAGATATGCAGTATATTATCACTTATGTCTGACATTTGTTTGGTAGACACTCTTGCTCAAAGTGAGGTATGAGTGAGGCAGATAATGCATAAGCAGCACAAAGCTGTCAAGTAGCCAGAGCTGTTAACAGTCTCAGTGGTTCTATGCATTATGAAAAACGGTATTTAACTGTAGCCACTGATACTGAAGCAGACATTAGCACTGAATTGTAGAAAAGCAAGAACCGGAAAATTGTGATTTTTGCTTTTGCTCGCTTGAGATTTTAGCTTGAATGTGTTCCGATTGCCTTGTGGGGAATGGATTATTAAATTCCAATTGGGTTTCAGCAGGCTTTACAAATAAAATGAAAAGTAGATTGAAAGGTTAAGCGTTGCGATCTCCGGCGTGTGGCTGGGGCGCGCAGAAGCTTGCAAGGGATGAGGTTTTACAGCTGGCGATTTTGGACAGGTTACCGCGTGTCGGTGCCGTCAGCTGCCCTCACGCTGCACATCACTGATGCTCTTTGTCTGTCACTAAAATTAGAGCTTTGCTATAGATGTCACTAAACTGTCGCTTTATTTAAGTAAAACTGATTCACTAATGCAGCGGCATGCTGATTGATTATTTTTAATAACTTAATTGCAACACAATTACTTATTTTTTAGCAAAGATTTTTTAAACTATTTACTGTTTACAGGGACGTTTTCTAGCAGATTAACCAAGTAAACATTTTTATATGTCATACATGTAAGATACAATTTATTGATTCTGGGAGAAAATTCTTTTGCATACAGCAGTGAGGCACATAAAGTGCACGGATGCAGAAACAAAGTGCAGACACAAACAAACCGAATTTAAACTAAGTGAAAACTAAGTGAAAATTCTTATTAGTGCATAGTGCAAACACGGTACATAGTGCAAAAACCAAGTATAAGCAATGTATTCTTATTAGTGCATAGTGCAAACACGGTACATAGTGCGAAAACCAAGTACAAGCACTGTATTCTTAGTAGTGCATAGTGCAACCACCTTACGTATAGTGCAAAAACAAAGTGCAAACAATACTGTGCCTATTAGTGAACAGTAAAAGGCTTTTTTACCACAGTCTGCAAAAGCCCTTCTCTTTTTAGAACCCCTATCACCACCTTAAGTTTAAGACAAAACCTAGAAAACATTAAAGGCTAAATGTGTGAATGCGGGAAGTTGGAAGTGGGGGGGGTGAATTCCCAACAGTGAGCGGCAATCCTCCTGTGCACGTCTGCCGCTTCCTGTTTTAGCATACGCACTAATTTACCATACTTAGCATACACAAAAAAATTTCCCAGCTCCACTGAAACAAGGATGGGTTATGACTGAGCTCCTTTCTCCCTCCTTTTCTCTATCGCGCTCTCTCTCTCTCTCAGGTGGCAGTCAAGCAGATGAACCTACAGCAGCAGCCCAAGAAGGAGCTGATCATCAACGAAATCCTGGTGATGAGGGAAAATAAGAACTCCAACATTGTCAACTACCTAGACAGGTTTGGCTCCCCGAGTCCCAACTCAAGTATGGACAGAAATGCCAATTTTCTGGGACATTAGCCTATCAGTAACTATGGTAACAAAAACATTAGAATAAGCCAGGAAAGGTTCCCTTTGAAAGGCAGGGGGCATACATTTTCAGGGTTTTTCACGGTAATAGTTCTTAATTTGGTTCACACCAGGGTCACTGGATTGGATTTCAGGTTGGGGATGTTGAATATATATTGGTTTTGTTACAGTTTGTGTAACCTCAGTTCAGTTTATATAGTGTAACTGATGTGTACAAACCCTTTTTTAGGAACATTTGCTATTTTAATGCTTTTCAGCATGTGGTATTTATATTTTTTTGCTGTGATTCTTTGAGCTAATGAGAAACACCCCCCCCACCTGCCGGATGACAGCAGTATCCTCTCAGGAGTGTCTGCATAAATGACTGTCTGGATGTTTTAATCAGACCCCTATTTCCCCCCTGCCTTTCTCGGTCAGCTATCTGGTGGGAGATGAGCTCTGGGTGGTGATGGAGTACCTGGCTGGGGGATCCTTGACTGACGTGGTAACCGAGACCTGTATGGATGAGGGCCAGATTGCTTCTGTCTGCCGAGAGGTGAGCACAGATCATCTACTTGTCGTCCTAGCGCAGATTGGAAGGGAATTATCCATCACATTCGGTGTTTTTCTGTATACTTCACATACCTGCTTGTTTTTTATTTTTTATGTGTTTTGCTAAACAGCCTCATTTCCCATTTTTTTGCTCTCCCTGTAGTGTCTGCAGGCGCTGGACTTCCTGCATTCCAACCAAGTCATCCACAGAGATATCAAGAGTGACAATATCCTTCTGGGCATGGATGGCTCTGTCAAACTGAGTAAGTCAGCATGCAGACTGCTGGGGGATCCTGTACTTCTGTCACTTTGCTCACATTCAGTCCTCTTGTGTTTTTTTGCGTCAGAATTTGGTGATCAGTGGTCATTGTTGACACACCACAGCACACAGTGCTCAACAACGAGATGTGTCCTCTGCATTTAACTCGTATGAGACATTGGGACACAGCAGGGGGCAGCTAATTCAGCTAGCTTGGGGAGCAGTGCTTGGGGACAGTGTTTTGCTGGTCAGGGATTCGAACCTGCAATCTTTCAATTACAAGTGCGCTTCCCTAACCACTAAGGCACCATTGCCCACAAATATACATTTGCATTTATTTATTTGATGCTTTTATCCAAAGCGACTTTAAGTAGAGGGTTAAAATTTTGTGGTGTTTGTCTTAATCATTTGAGCGTGTCTCCATTCCCTCCCTGTGCAGCCGATTTCGGCTTCTGCGCCCAGATCACCCCCGAGCAGAACAAGCGCAGCACCATGGTAGGCACGCCCTACTGGATGGCGCCCGAGGTCGTCACCCGCAAGGCCTACGGCCCCAAGGTGGACATCTGGTCCCTGGGCATCATGGCTATCGAGATGGTGGAAGGGGAGCCGCCGTATCTCAACGAGAATCCTCTCAGGGTAGGTGCTCCTAGACATCTGAAATGCTCCACTGAGCATGCTCACAAAAGTACAACTCACATTTGAATCAACAGGTGGCGTTAACAATTAGTCATCATTTTAATTGTGTACAATGAGATACTCACAGGTGTCCAACAGACTGCCAGTTAGCAGTAAATTAAAGAATAACAATAGCAGCATTAGATTATAGGAACAATAAACAATACAGACAAACGTGCAAAACAGTAAATCGCACTGAACAATAAATATCACAGAACTTTGTATCACAAAACAAATGGCGAATTTGTGGTGGTTATAAAGTGTTGAAATGCTGAGTACTGTGATCTGCAATGCACTTTATTTGATCTATTTATACCAAGCAGTTGCTTTTTATGCCATATTATGCCGTATTTTATTTAGCTGATGGTAAAGTATTTCTGAATAGAAAACCCATTTTCATGTGACAGAGAATCCGCTAACGTATTCCTTACCATGGTGCCGGTCAGGAGTGATTTGTCTTGCAGAATTACTTGTGTGTGCAGAGCAGAACTGTGCTTGAGATATAGTGAAAGTATGTGATGTAGAATTTCCCTCTGGGATTATTAAAGTTATCTATCTATCTATCTCTCTGTCTGTCTGTATCTAAGAAAGAGGCAGTTGGTGTGCCAGATGTGTCACTCGGCACGGGCAGTGTGCAGACCACTCCGAATGGCCCAGAGGTGCTGGAAATCCAAAGTGCAGTTGACGCACTGAGCGGTGAATGAACGTGGCGGCAAGAGATGCCAAGGCTGTTATTACAGATACTTCAGTGCACAATTGGAAGTGAAGCACCTCAACCAACCAAAAAAACAGGCCTCCTTCCTGCAGTAATCGCCTGCTTTTTTACAGAGGGGGTGTCCTTGTATTCAGTTTTCAAGTGCCTTCTCTCTATGTGCCAGGTGATCACATCTGAAATGGGGACCGGCTGGGTACCATCATCAGCAGAAATGTCGATGGGGCGGAAATTATTATTCAGATTATTAGCTTGTTCTTGTTGCTTCAGTGACTGCTTAAGCCAAGCATCTTTATTCATCTAGCTGGATATTTTACCTGAGCAGTTCGGACAAGGCAGTTCCCTCGAGGACACAGGAGCTGAGCTTCTCTGGAAGCAAACAGACAGACTTCATAAACCGCTCGCATGTTTCCTCTGAATTATGGAAGCGTCTAATCTCCTTGGCATTTAAACTCTCCCCGTGGGGTTGTCTTCTCAATGCCTTACACATATCCTAGAGACTACGACGTAAAACAGTCTGAAAGTGACTAGGGATGCTGATACACGCTGTCTTGACTCTTCCTTTGAAGTGGTCTCTTTTCTTCCTTTGAAGTGGTTACTTTTGGCACTACTGGATTTCTTGTTTATCGCTCTGAATCTTAGTTACATCTCTCTTGATATTTGGATAGTGTCTCTGATGTGAGCTTCTTAGTCATATTCATATGTCTGTTATTCCTGCAACTATCTTGCACTTGTTATTGGTCAATTGGTCAGTCCGAATTTGGCTCGGTTGGCTGCGGTCTGCATGTGAGTTTGAGCTTGTCCGTGTCTCTGTACAGGCCCTATACCTGATTGCTACGAACGGGACGCCTGAGCTCCAGAACCCGGAGCGGCTCTCTACCGTCTTCAGGGAGTTCCTCAGTGAATGCCTGGAGATGGACGTCGACAGGAGAGGGTCTGCTAAGGAGCTTCTGCAGGTATCTCCAGTGTATTGCATCGTCTGTATAATCAGCTAGTGGCCTTTCTGCAAAAGAGTCATCTGATTTTCTTTAACAGAGTCAGGTTGATGTTCAGTGTTGGGTAAGTTACTCACAAAAGGTCCGGAAAGTACAAATCCAGACCAAGGTTTTGTTTCAACCAACCAGTATAAAGAGTCACAGTCACAGAATACTCAACTGGTTTAAACAAAACCTTGGTCTCGTTTAGTACTTTCTGGACCTGAACTTTCCATCTCTGTCTGTAATGAATTACTTTTGTGAGTAACCTCTCCAACATTGTAGACATTGATGATGAAGTAGAAGACGTAGTTTCCCATTCAGAAATAATGTAAACAAGTGGTGACAGTCTGGCAGTATTCAGCTCTCAGGATGATCCTAGTGATAACAGAGCCCTGAAATTTCCTTTAAACCACAGCTACTTCCAAACTGTCTAAATTTCACACTGCTTGTTCAAAGAACTGAGTGTTTTACTGATAGCAAAGGCAATCTGGTACTTTCATGTGAAGTACAGCAGCTAAACTCCACTGGGAATATCTTTGGTTGGTCTTTCCGCAACCCGACCTCTCCTGACTGAGTCACCTGTAGCTGCATATCTACATACAGATCAAGAACAAAACCTGAAGCCTGAACCTTGAGCTCAGATCTTAGCCAGGATGTAGCTGACACAACGTTGCGAAAGCTTTGTCACCTTGTCACGGGTTTAATCCAAAGTGCGGGTGTCACTTTTGTACATCCTACAGTTATCACTCAGGAGCAATGAAGGCTTGTTATCTGAGTCTGGTCCTCCATGCTGGATTATTTCTATAATTACATCATTCTTGGAATATTAGAAAATAGTTAAAAAGAGTTTAACATTTTTTTTTTGAAAAGCTGATCATTTCATACACTTTTCCCGGACTGTTTCGGCAGTGCATTTTTCTGTAATACTTTTGAATAGTATGTTCTCCGGTTATTTCCTTAAATCAGTGCATTATTTTGGAAAACCATGGAATGATGTGACTCTCCTAATTGCTCTTCCCCCAGCATCCATTCCTGAAGTTAGCCAAACCTCTCTCTAGCTTGACGCCCCTGATCATAGCTGCCAAGGAGGCCATAAAGAACAGCGGCCGCTAAGGTTTGGCCGCTGGGGCGGGCCGTCCGTGGGAAGCTCGCCTGAACACGCACCGGACTTCTTCATATCCCCTGACCGAGATTTGTCTGGTGTTGGCACGGTGCCCCCGGCAGGACACCGGCTCTCGGAGTCAGACAGAGAGTCGTGGGCGAACTACAAGGGAGGCTACCGTTCTATGGAACTCCTGCGTCTGCCCGGAGACCGGAAGCCCAGCTTTTACAGAAGCCATCCGGATGCACCGGGGGGGGGGGGGGCAAACCTTTTTAGACTTGCTCCGCACCGGGATTAAGAAAGAAAAGAGGCAGGGACGAGTCTGCCCGTATAAACTGTGACTCTCATTCTCTAGCCCATTCAGCCCTGGTTTTGGTTCCACTATACCTCCTACGTCGGCCAGCTTCGTTGAATCTTACTCCAGCATGATCATGTGACCATTTTCCACAGTGTTATGGGTTAATTCGCATGGGAGAGTGGGAGGTCGTAGCTCTGTCTGTGACTTCAGGGTGTTATTCTGATAAAAGGACAGTTTCCAATTACAGCTCCAGCCATCAGTATGTTGGTGATTTTATAGCATTTTGTGTCAAACTCCTAACATCTCTTAAAAAAAAAAAAAAATACCTTTATGCATCTAAGGGGAAGAGTTCCTGTTGATCTGTCTTAAAGACAAAGGATCTTTTTTTGTTCTGAGAAAAACATATTTAATCTACTGCAGGAATTCCAAATTATATCAAGCCATTTGTACCAACTGTGGAGAGAGACGTAAAAAAACCCCACGTTTTGTACGTACGCTAAGTGTATTCAGCTGTTGGTCTGTCAGATATTTATATACCTTATTAAAGGGGTGCTATTTTTACAAATTTCTTTTCTCGACTTAGGTTACGATTTTCTGTCTGGGTAGCTTCCTGTTGCAGACGTTAAGGTGGGACAGTCAAGATGTGCGTGTTTTAAAAAATGTGACGAATTTACGGGTCGTGCCAGTGATCGTGTGTACCTGTTTGTGACTGTACCTGATATTGGAAACGTGAGCCGGCACCGGAGTCTCATTTTAATTTTCACACGTCTTAATTTCCTTCCGGGCCTTTCCGTAGATATTTCATTGGAATTAAACTGCAGTATTAGAAAAAAGAAAAAAAGAAAGCACCCTCAAGAACTGCGCAATTTAATGGTGAAGCAACGCATTGGTTAGGTATGGAATGCTATTGGTTCTTATGCCAAATGATTGATTTTTTTCATCATTTCTTGTGTGAACTGGCTATAAATTTAAAGAAAAAAATTCATTGTCCAAAATACAGAACTTTTACAACACATGGTGGCTGATGGTTCACGTCAGAGAAGATGGAGAACCTTTTCCCGTCGATAGCTGGTGAGACGTCTGCCAGCTGCTCTCATGCACTCTGCCTGTTTCAGACCAGCAGGGGGCAGGCTTGCAGGCAGATAGATCCCTTACGGGTGGTCCGCCAGCAGGGAAGCCTCTGCTACCGCTCAGACGCGCTAATGCTAGCCACTAGATGGTGTGAAAATGGTATCCCCTTGTCAAAATGCCCGTTAAGCTACTCTCAAAAAGAAAGAGACTGTTCTGCAGTATATATTTTACAGATATACAGTATATATAAGCGAACAGGCTAACTGATATATATATTTTGGTCCAGCTGAATACAGCGAAATGTCAGTCATGAAGTTTTACAAAGAATCCTGTTCCAGCCAATGTAGATAAAGCTGAGCTTCTATTAGTGTATAATAAATAGTGGTACCCCAGGTTCTGTACTGTGATGCTGTATGTACCAGTTTGGTAATCAGCAGCTGCTATACTCCGGGCCCACAGAACAAGCTCTGGCCCTGCTCTGTGTCCCTGTTGTATTGTGAGATCGCCAACCATTTGAAGAAAGGAGCGCAAATGGCTCCCCCTCCTGGTGGAAGAAAAAAAATGTTCAATGTTCAGTTTCCCTCCAATGCTCCTATACATTCCCATTCCCGGGCAATATGTAAGTCTGTAAGTGTGATGTGAAATTCCTCCTTAAATGTGTTTGAATAAGAACAAAACTTTAAATTATTTGAAATATTAAAGCACTGCTGATCAGTCTCTTGTACCTTAAGCAGGTTCT
Source organism: Mormyrops attenuatus (assembly GCA_026777985.1). Lineage (NCBI taxonomy): Eukaryota > Metazoa > Chordata > Actinopteri > Osteoglossiformes > Mormyridae > Mormyrops > Mormyrops attenuatus. The sequence continues at coordinate 2,412,517 of JAODKC010000002.1, read as the reverse complement.
TTTCTTTTTTCTTTTTTTTTAAGGAAAATGACTAAATTGGAGTTTTCGATAAAAAGAAAATATTTCTAATTGTGGTTGAAGCAATAGAGTTTTTGAATTAAGAATTGTGCATGGCTCTGTCTTGAGTGTAATACTGACAACAATCAATACTGCAGCTTGGAAATTGGACTGAAATAGAAAACAAAACACTCCACATAATCTTTGTTTTCAATAAACTTACTTTTCATTGCAAACTGTTTCAGATGTTTTTGTCCATTCAAGATATCAACAAAGGTTAAATGACATTTTTTCAGGATTAACCAAAAGAATGGAAAGTTACACTGTACATTGATTAATACATTGATCATTTATTAGAAAAAAAGATGTTAAATGAAATCACTGTAGATGTTATTTCAGTAAATAACTCCTTTATTATGTGCAATGATTTTAATGATTGCACATTGTGCAAAGTCTAGTGGGATGATATTATCCGTTTGTCTTCAGATATTTGCTGTAAGAAATAGCAGTGTTTGTACAAAGTGACACACCAAAGAGAATGCCATCTGTTCGCTATTTCCCACTACGCTAAGACTGGAGATGGCACGGCCGTGTCTTTGTATTACAGGCCAGTCCCTTTGGCAGGGTGTCGAGGAGGACCGGTGCGGCTGATCTCGCTGCGTCACATGTCCGTCAGCTTGCTGGAGGTGACGACCCGCAGGGTGACACTGCCAGGCATGTCCTCGTCTCTTTCAGCGCCTCTCTTTTTCAACCTCAACCTCTGTGCCTCTGATGAGTCCTTCAGGGAGGTAGCCAGGACCACCTGCCCCATAAATTGGTCTTTCACCAGATTGCTGTTCCATACCTAGTAAGTGCATGTTCATTAAATGTACCGCATTACCCATGCAGCATCACTAAGATTATTCTACAGGCAAAGACATATGCGGCGTGAAACAATAAAAACAGTCGGGACCTTTTTTTGGGGAAATGAATCATTTTAAGGTTATTAAGAAACTATGGATTTTGGCCCCACTGCGGTGAGTTGTCTGCTGTAGACGCTTTAATTCTGGACGGTTTTTAAAAAAATGCCAGACTAATTTACCATGTTAAAACAGACTCCAGACAGACAGACACACGGATAGACTCCATGGGAGAAGGCAGTGCTTATGAAAGTGCTGTATGCCGTTTTATTATAAAATTGTTGCCTTTAGTAGAAAGAAAAAATAGATACACTTTCTAGCAGAAATTCTTCTGTACAGATTCTCAACCCAGACAACCTCCAGACAGTGTATATTTTTGCTCTCTCCCCGGTCCCAGCACACCTGAACCAAAAAAGCCTGCAATTCTTCACAATTCTGCAGTGCTGTTCTAAGAACTGTGGATCATTAACATAATCTGCCGTTAATCTCACCTGCGATTAATCTCACTTGTGATTAATCTCACCTGCACTGTAATTGGCTTTGTGGGATTCTTCCTGTAAAATATGGCTCTGGTGTCAAAGACCGGCTCCAGTGTGTTGATCTGGACTGTGGACCGAACCGAATCTCCATCACACTCTATGATTACATAGGGGTCCGCTCCTGCAGGGTGAATCAGAGAAACATCACCAATTTCCCCTCTGATTGGCACACGATAGAGAGTTACTGTAAAGTCTGCAGTCTACAATGTATTTATATTTTAAATATAAATACAATCTAATATTTAGTAAAATGACTCAAAGTTGTTACAATGTTACATGTATGAGGCATAATGAGGCAGATGTTCCCCTGTGTGGCTCTTCCTAATCGGTCATGCAAAATCATGCTAAAATACAAGCTTGATAAACTGCTTGACCATTAGTATAATATGTAACAGTATTTTGATTAAGCTACCTAATTTCATGATAAATGTAAAGAATTCATGATATGTAGAGATTGATTGATTACATTGATTACTCTGCTACATTTACAGGAATTTAGAGACACCAATCAGCCTAACTGCATGTCTTTGGACTGCTGGAGCAGTGAAGTTGAAGTTGAAGTTTGAAGTTTATTGTCATATGTACAAAGTACAGCGTACAGAGGACAATGAAATTCTTACTTGAAAACCCCTCCCTCGCAGACAGAACATAAGACAAGATACACAGAAGACATGGAAGGCAGAGTGGTGTAGCAGCAATAGATAATAAATAGGCTAAGTTGCATAGTGTGAATGTGCATAGTGTGAGTGTGAGTACCCAGAGAAAATCACGCTCGGCATGAGGGTTCCCCCACAGCACCATGCTCACGCGTCCTCACCTCCATCTCTGTCCTGCTCCTCCAGCCCCTCAGCTCCGTGGACGTAGATCTGTGTGACCAGCCTGGGATACCCCTGGAGCCAGCTGCAGCATGTCATGGCTGGCTTGTCCAGTGCCAGTTCCCTGGGGACAGCATCCATACACAGGACCCCACTTGCTTTAGTTTCATTTTTACTTTTTTTCATACCTTATCCTTAATTATATAATGTGGAAGCTATAGATCCTCTGCATTCCCCAGGTGAGCGCAGGGACATTGCTAGCAATGCTGTCTTTGACATTGGAACACTGCGTTTATGTGTACAGCCCTACAGCAGAGGTACCTTACCTGCAGCCAGAATAAGCATCCGTAAATACCCTTAACATGAATTCTCCCAGAACCCCTGGCCTAAATGTTGAAGGAATGACAACATAACGGCCTTTGGGAAGAGTTTTCCTCATGAACACGGTGCGACTGTTTATGTAGGTGGAAGCTGCTACGTTCTGCTGGGTTATTATGTTGTGTATCCTGTACTCCCTGTTAAGCTCCACCTGAAAACAGACAGATAAGATTGATCCTTGTGGGAGTTTTACTTACACAAAAATGTTCAGAGGGCAGAATGAAAAATGATTGGTCCAGAGAGATGACCAATCAGATTGTAAAAGAGGCGGGGCCAAGACATCTGATTGGTTGGTCCTGCCTCCTCTAGTTGCTTGGAGCCACCTCATCTACAGTCTGATTGCTTATCTCTCTGTACCAATCATTTTTCATTCTGCCCTCTGAACATTTTTGTGTAAATAAAACTCCCATGGAGATGGATCATAAGGCCCCATTTAGTCATTAATCAATGTCCTTTTGAAGGACGTTTTACATTACTCATAATAATATTGAATATCTGTGGATGGCTTCTTTAGTCCAACAAAAATGTTGCATACTTCTTTTTAAAATCCGTTTTTCCGCCAGCAACGCCAAATATGAATTAAGCATTTAGACTTAATCTCAGTACAAACATCTGGGAAATATAATTGATTGTCGTGTCGTGTCGTGTGTGTAAGTTTCTCATCTTGTTTTTAAAAAAGAAAATGAGGCAATTCAGTGTTTTAGGAGGGCCAGTGCTTACTGCAGAGTTTACTCCATCCTGCCACGCACCTTAAAAACAGCAAAGCCGATGGTGAGATTGTTACCCTCGCCCGCCGGCCGGTGCACTTTCGTGTCTCTCTGCTGAAGGGATATCAGCACGTCATCTTCCTCTTTCACCACGTCAAAAATATACTGAAATATTAAAGAAGATGGCCCATGAACTCCAGGTATGCTACTGTGCTAAAGTCTTCGGCAGTCAAAATTACATTTAAATAATCTTGCTGATGTTGCTGCGAAACCCATGATTTCCTGTCTGCCAAAGCGTGCTAGCTTACCCATTTCAAAGTTATGTATGTGCAGAACAAACAGAAACTATACAATATACTCATGTATTTGTTGATTCAGCCACTACCATACCATGACTAATCAGTTACAATTATTTAACAAGTAAAGTTAATTAAACAAATTAGTGAAAGTTACTGAATACATGAAATGACTAGGCTACCCCTGAGGAGTGTGAGTGTGGTGTGTGTGTGTGTGTGTGTAATTCAGTCATCAGTCATTCTTTGTGTGTGTGTGTGTGTGTGACAGAGAGTGTGTGTTACTTTTGTTTGCATACATTCTAATGTTAAATATATACTTACTAGACATAAATAGCTTTAAACATTGTCTTTGACTACCTAAGACTCTTAGACTCAGAATGAATAGAATCAGCGATGGCAACGCAAGATAGTTATTGTCATGGTAGCATGAAGACCTGTGGGTTCTGGAGGAAGGTCTGCCGGTGGTTCATGCAGCCGCCGCAACGGTTATTCAGGGCCTCCGCGTGCCTGAGCCAGCTGCCGAAGAGCACCACCTCGCTCCACGTTTTGTGGAAGCTCAGGAGGGAGGTGTTGATGAGGCGGCACACATCGACGTCGGAAAAGTACGTACACCAGTCGTCAAACTCCATCCTGCAGGGAGGCCAAGGAAGCCTGTGTGGGCTCACCTTCCCTGTAAACTACACTGATCACTCAGAAAAACTGGCTCAGTACTTTAATAAATGCAATTAAGATCACTTGGACATTATAAAAAATACTGCAACCAGCTTTTTATTTAGTTAAAATAAGTTAAATGTATTATGTTATTTAAAAAGCAGAGACATGTCCTGTAGATTTACATTTGTAAAACTTCATTCAGACTTTTATATACCGTTGGATTTAGGAAAATACAGTTATTAACAAGATTACTAACTGCTAAAAACTCTGGTGCTGGTAGATTCCAATATTATTCATCGGCTTTTTTCACAACAGCCAGCTTAAGCATGAATTTGTCTACAGTTTCAGCCTAAATTATAATTTCGGCCTTGTCGGCTGTTGCTTCTGGTATAAGCTCGGAACCCCCGCGACCCTGCAGGACAAGCAGGCGTGGAAAATGGATGGATGGAGAAACAATTTGGATGTGTTTCATAATGTTAAACGTGACAAGCAAGGAAAAGCACCCTAGCATGCATAGAGCGTTTACCAAAATTCCCCATCATCTGCTACTGTGATTCCCACAGCCTCCCTATCAGCTTCTCCTATCTTCTGCCACTCCTCGGAGCTACAGACGCAACAGAAAGTAATATTCTGCTATTGAAACAGGAATTGGGAGTAATGAGACTATTCATTGAAACTGCATTCATTGTACTGAAATCTTCAGTACATGGCAAAAGTCTTAGGCAAAGAAAATGAAGTATAAATGATTTTTATGTTAACTATGATTTGTTGTCTGTAAGAGTGTGGTAAAGTAATCATATCAAAACGTCTCCTGAAATCAACCCAGTATATCAGTATACCCATGTTTCTTTTTTCACTTGATCAAATCAATACCTGGTTAACTTTTTAAAACTAATTAAATTAATTAATTAAGTGAGCTGGTTATGAAATGTAACAAATACATGGAATGACTGAGGAGAGGTTTGGGAACCAAAGCAGTGTTCGTCTAGCTATCCAACAAGATATCTGTAACTTTTTGGAGAACAGAAGAACTTCTTGTTAGTTTTTATTGGTACTGTTAATTTGCATATATTGTACTGTTAAGTTATAATTTTTGTTCTGAGCAAATGTACACTTACTACCCAGATAAATAGTTTTTAAACTTTTTTTATCCTTTGACTGCGTAGAACTTTTGCCCAGTTCTGTATTATCATATTCTGTGTCAGAGGAACCTGCCCTGCCTACCTGTCGCTCCATGGACCGTTCCATTCAGTCTTCCCCCACGGGTTTCTCAAGCGGATCAGGGGAAGCTTCTCCGGCTTCAGACAGGCTTCCAGTAGGCCTTGTCCGAGCTGGACTTTCCGGACGGCTGTCACAGAGTAGGCGTGGCCTTTCACTAAGCCGCTGGCCATACGCATTTCCATCTCGTCTGGGGATGCCTGGGCATGAGACAGACGACAGGGTCACTCGTGTTGCCGAGCCGTTCAGCGAACAGAGTGCATTTTCAGATGGATTCATGTGAAAATTGCAGTGTGGGGTTAGGGTCCCCATAAGGCCCCTAACGTTTTCTTAAAAATACACTAATGAATGACCATTGGGATCATTGGGGATTGATGGAATCTAGTGTGTTGGCATCATTTTAATCATCATTTTCTTTAATGGTTACTGAATTATTACAGCATCATATAATAATGAAAACATATTTTGCTTGAAAATATGAATTCTTCAAAAGGGCATTATTTTCTGTAAATTAAATTTTTACTGTAGATTAAAAAAATATAAAATTTAAGTTGAAATTTTATACTGTTACAAAACAACTCAAATACTTTAAAAACATTCCCCCCTGTTGGCTATTCCGGGTTCCAGCCCGGGGCCCTGGCAAAATCAGGGTCCCCAGCCCACCTCAGAAAAAATGAGACGATCAAATTTATAAAATTCAGCAGATCGATCCACCAGTGCGGTATGTCCCCGCTTTGGCAAATTTGACCGCCAGCATCCCCAATAGGTAGATTTTACCAATAGCACCCACCAGTTGATATGTATCATCTTCCCGTGCAAAAAAAATTGAATTGCCCTGCATGGGGGGGGGGCTCCTAGCCCTGTAGTTTTAGGGCTACCTGAATTGTTTATCCCCCTGGAATTGTCAGGAGGTCTGGAGCAGCCAGCAGCTTTTCTATAATATAGAGAAGGTCCATTATGGTATCCTGTGGCTATCCTAGGGATTTCCAGTATGATCTGCAGGAAGAATGGCTTAACATGCTGCTGGTTACGCTGCACGTGCCTCCAAGATTAAAGCACATGTACCTTAATGGAGCAGCTGATGATGCTGCCCCGCTCAAACACTTTGAGAAGGTCTTCAAAGAGCTTCACGCGGGCTGACATGTTGGTGGCATACTTTCCCTTCTCCAGGTCGATGGTCTGAGCCACCGCCCCGGTGAAATCCACGACGGCGTCTGCTGTATTCCCGCCATCTAGGGACTCGTAGCACAGCGACAGCCTGGGATGAACAGGCAGGAGCAGCAGATGTTCATCATTGGGGATGTGGATGTACTTCATCGGGGACGTGGATTTACATCATCAACACTGGCTTTTAAGACTTACAGATCTGAGATTAATCGCATACCTGTCATGGGATTTTAATTCTGTTAACAGCAATTTTACTACAGCCTAATATTTAGCTATCCAACCATCCTTCTAGATACAAGGCATGTTTATGTCATTTGTTATCAAGTCCATGTTTATGCTAAAAGGGCCTAATGGTGTCAACAACAAAGTTGAATTACCAAAATGGAGGAACCATTGCTCAACTGCTGTTTGTAGCAAACTATGGTTCATGCATAAGGCGGACATTGATCGATTTGAATCAGAAAGAACCGGAGACATGCTCAGTAGTGTGGTGATACTCTTTTCAGCTCACTTAGCATACGCCTTCTCCAGTAAGGCACTCCAGAACTCGTTACGCGTCTTGGAGTGGCAGTATATGAGCTCCCCATTGATCGTCGGTAGACGGTCGTCGACGACGACATCCAGCCACTCTCCGAAGATCCAGAACTGGAAGTGAAAGATGCCAACGTAGTTCTCAGGGTGACTGGGATCCCACTCCTGCTCCTTCAAATTAGGAATTACCTGTGCAGAAGAGCTTCAATATTTCATGCTGTATTTCACATGTCTTAGCTTTATTGCAAAGCGCTGTGGCTGCACACCCGGAGGCCACAGTCTGAGGGAAAAAATTCTTGTGGTTTATTGACAGTTGGATGCTAGCATGCACTGTATGAATGTAAATACAGGAACTGGACTTTCTTTCTCAAGGCTATTTTCTGCAGTGCAGTCGCAGTTCGAGGAGACAAAAAATACTGATGATTTTAATCACGTAACACACTTCTGGTGTCTGGAATGTTCTAGGCTTCTCTTGGAGTCGGCATTCCATTGCAAATCACTTTTGGGTCAATGCTGTCACACTAATTACGTTTCCAGACAGGGTACACTGCTAAATATCGCAACTTGAGCCAACGTCAGCAAACAAAGTCTGCATACAACAGATCTTAATCATTCAGGGCCTGTTCTCCAGCTACTCAGCTTCATTTTAATGTGATGTTTATAATTATTTCCTTGATTTTTAAGATGTTTTTTTTACTGTTGATGGTTCAGTGCTTTGCTAAATGCAGAGTAATCAGTCTTCGTATCATCTGAATAAGAAACAATATACAACCATTATACGCACATCTGGTGAACATAACTGACAATATTAAATCTGTCAGGGTAAAGGATACCATTATTGTTAGGAAAGTCTACTGATGGTCTTACTGATTTGTGTCCCTAAAAATCTTATCCCCAAAGGAAAAAATAGACATTTTCCTAGCTATCAGCAGATGAAATGATTGACTGACTGTTACGCCCTGCTCGTCCTGCCCCTCGTCGACTACGCCTACTCGTTACCCTCGTGTGGATTCCCCGTGTTCACCGGCTGTTTTCCGTTGCTGTCATTGGTTTCTTGTATTTCAGTCCGCGTTACGTTCGTTTCCCCAGTCCGGTCATTGTAGTGTTACGTGTTGTTTTTCCCTTATGCCCTCCGTTTCCCGATTAAACCCCTTGATTTTGCCCTAGTCCTGCTCTCCCTTGCCTGCTTTCCCGGTCCGTGCCGTGTCACTCGTGACAATGACTAGCACAATGCAATAATTCTATTTAATTCCTTGCCATTTCCTTACCATTTTTTCAGGTCCCCACAGAGATCTGTGAACGCAATCAAAAAATCTAAAAATGCCAAAACTCACGCATTTTGTTTGGTTACTCAAGGTAAGGTTAGGGCTGGGTAGGGGTTAAGGCCGTCGCCTTGGGATTAGAGTTTTCCCCAGAGAAATCCCCAGAGAGTCCCCACAAAGATATAATTACAAACCTGTGTGTGTGTATGTATGTATGTATGTGTGTGTGTGTATCCCCCCATCTGTGACAGGGGGAGCACCTGGACATTTCAGCATGCAGTGAAGTCGGGTGACATTGCCCTT
>JAODKC010000002.1:2390675-2401925 GCA_026777985.1 Mormyrops attenuatus | reverse complement strand
CCGCCCCGGGGGGGGGGGGCGGGGGGGGGGGGGGGCCCGGGGGGGGGTTGAAAGTTGTTGATTCAGGCTGAGACCATAGTAAAAGCCATCATCTGGTGGGGGTGGCGACAGTAAAAATTGTTGATCTTTATTAGCGTCTTTGGGTGATTTTTTTTTTGGGGGGGGGGGGGCTCATTTGGGGGCCCAGGGCCCACCCACCCCCCGGCACTGTCACTATGTGAATATAACCTTCCTTTGCTACCACAAACCCAAACTTGCTCACATACGCCATTCCACCTGACAACTCAAGTCCTGGTGAATGACCTCTGTCTGTGTTCAGCGTATCTCCTTACTTCAGAATAAGTATATATCCCTGAAAAGTGAAGGTGATTCAAAGGTGACATGCATCACATACACTAATAACCACAAACATCTAAAAGCAGACAGGGGTTTTCATTTTTAGAAGCACATCCGGTGCGGCTTTCATGACAGTCGAGCAGATCACCAACAATTTGAAGAGGCATCACCCAGACGTTGCTTATTTCTAACTCTTCTTTAAAAACAAGCCACCAGAAATCTATCATGGGATGCAGAGAGTGAACATATATCACAAAGAAACTTACTAACAAGGTCCTGTGTAAAATCCCATCATGTTTCAAACAGTGTGTCACTTCTATTGTAATCATGCTGGTAAGGTATGATGTTCTGCGCACAACACAGCACAATGCATCCTATGGATAACACCACTACATTTCTTTTATGTGCAGCTGTTAGCTGCTGTCTTTCATCAGTCAAGCCTGGTATACATGCCAGGACTCAATTGTACATATCTGGGACAAATATTTTGCAATTAGGAGGAAAATGACCAAGGAATCCAAGGTCAATCCTAGGCTAGAGTAGGTTAACCAGAGCAGAGAATACTGTGTAATACTAACAACCAAAATAAATCAGGTAGAACTGTGTACAGAAACAGCAACTGATTCACACAAGACTTGGGGGGGGGGGGGACATATATACATGTAAATATAATAATCTTATGTTGTACATAATAAAGGAAATTATTATTGCAATATTATACATGTGTTAATTTGATCTTTCTTCACCCTGCTTCACCTTTGGCCGCTTCCATTCGACACGCCCAGGGGGGGCTTTCCGGTAGAAGAGGGAGCGGTTTGTTGCTGGAAACTCTGGGTCCTCAAACAGCATCTTCGCCTCCCTGCACTCCTGCTTCAGATCTGCGTACCGCTGGTTTCTGTATGGCATGGAGGACGACCACATTCCTCAAACTGAGGCGTTCACCCTGAAAACATATTTCATATGTGAGATTGCCTTTTATATTTGTTTATATTTGTCAGTAGGGTAAAAGGCTAATTTATCATCACGTAAGCTTCCAGGAAAATGTAAAAAAATGTATACTCTGTGTATTATGAGGGAAACCAGCACCAGTCAAATCTTACATGCAGTCCTAGGCAAGCTTCAGGTCCCCACAAAGATATGTGAATGCAAAAAACTTTAAAATACCGAAAGTCTCGTATTTTGTTTGGTTACTTGTGGTTTAGGTTAGGGCTGGGTAGGGGAGTAAGGTCGTCATGTTGGGATTAGAGTTTTCCCCATAGAAATGAATGGAGAGTCCCCACAAAGACATAATTACCAACCTGTGTGTGTGTGTGTGTGTGTGATATCCAGTTAATAAACTAGATTACTGCCCAAGCTGCAGGTGTTGTTTTCTGGTAAGTACTATTATTAATTCTGTGACAAAGACAGATTGCTGCATTTTCCTTCGTTAGAGAAGTGGACTCCCAATCGATAACTGCAGAATTTGCTGCGGTGCAGCAGAAATGCCCTCCTCTGCAGATTTCCGAAACAAACCCAATGACTTAATGCCAGTGATTACTGCTTTCTAAGCTGGGACTGATTGATGTCACACTAAGGATGTTTCATTTCATTTTATTTTCTTTCTTTCACATTACCAAAAACATTATACTCAAAAAATGCTTAATCTGTATTTTCATTCAGAACAAATGCACAGTAACAGGTTACTATGTATCTGGTGCTTATATGCATGTTTATACAAACGATTTTGGCGGCTCAGACTAATGGGTCGTGTCTTACAGTGCATGTGTTAGGAATTTTGTACACATTTTGAAGCTTATGCATTGTAACCTAGAATCCGATTAGTATAATAGAGTCCAAACGTGCATCCCTAGGCGGTAAGCTTACTGGCAGTGTTACAACTCCCTCATGATGTCATCACGTTGAGAGACCAACAGTATCGCCTCTGCTGATAATGAGAAGGTTCTCTGCTGAACTCAGATGGGCCACTGGCAGGCAGGCATGTTTCACTTTTTAACCTTTTTGATCTATTTTAACTTGTGTGTTTGAGTTAGTTTTATCGCTTGGAACTGTGTTCAGCACTAAAGTCCCCTTTTGTTAAGTTGTAGATCTTAGTGATATTTTTGTCATTTATTAGTAAATAGAGTAGAAATCGCATGATTGCACAACATCCCACATATTCGCAAGCAAAAAAAGGATCTCTTGTTTTGTGAATCTGTTTCGTATAATTACGAAAGTTCACAACACCAGTTTGCTTGTTTGAAGCTAATTAAGCTAGGGTCAACTGAGCCTTCACCCATTTAGACCTATATATGCACAAAAATATGTGTGATGTAGTCTTCTTGATGTTGATTTACTTTATTTGGCTCCCCCTGACACTTTCCAGATTTAACGAAACATCCTTATGTCTTTATTCAGTGCTAACCCGAAAGCATTTAAAAAATACAGATGCTCCTCTACTTACGAATGTTCAACTTACGAACTTTCAGACATACGAAGGAAGAGGACTGCAAGTCCTAACTGTGTTCCTTGGGCTCCCATTTCATGTCCACAACATCAATTTTTTTTCTGCGCGCCAATTCCACCTAATACGACTTCTGGCTGCTACTCCCGCCACGCAGCAGCGTAGCGTGCGTACTCCCAACATCCTTTGTACTTGCATATACCCTTAAAATGATGTTGAATAACGACTTACAAACATTTCAAGTTACGAACGGCCGTTCGGAACATAACTCATTCGTAAGTAGAGGAGCGTCTGTATTTACAAGCATCAAGATATATGAGCTCAGGACCAGAAATCATTCAACACCCTAACAAAGCCTAATTAATGAGCATGTCTGGGGGAACAAGAAAATTCCTTGTGCCAAAAATATTAACTATACTGATATAATATTTTTATTTTTACAAAATGGTCACTTATTCATAGTCTTGAAGCCCACAAAGATAGTAAATCAATCATAGCAAATAAATAATCTTCTAGCTAGCTGGAAGAGATCACTTATTAGGTTACCATAAATTTTAAATGAGTATGTTTGTGCATGTTTTAATGTCCATAATTATTTAATAGCACAAAGAGAGTAATTCTTCATGTACTCGAATTTTTATAATGACATTGATGCTGTGGATTTTTGTAAGGAAATGTGCTCAGTGCTCAAATGCTGTTCTGTGTAATTCACCAGGGAGAAAAGAAGTGTCATGTTTTTGAGTGTCAGAGTTCTGGCACAACACTTAATGTTATCACACTGTGTGTGTGAAACAAAAGAAGAACCCTGATGTTGTGTCGATCCAGAGCAGCCCTCAGAATGCAGACTAATTAAATCACGACACATTTGACCTCACGATGCTGGACTGAACATGTCATCAAACCCAGCAGACAAAAATGTACACTTGAACTAATTGAAGTATCTTTATTCCAGAATTGTGTAGAATGCGTAATAACCCTTTAATTCATCCATATAGTGCATAGCTGCAGGTTTAGGGCAAAGAGACAGTGATGGCTGATAGAGTAATATTACAGGAGAAGGATAGATAGGAATACCAGTGACACCAAAATGAAAAATGTACCACATAAAATAGGACTATAAGGGAAATGACTAATAATATGGAAAAATTTACAGAAATTCACTTTTTACTTTACTTTTTACTTTAAAAAACTTTCATATACTTTCATATGTCATATTAATACTTTTATATATATATATAAATATAGTTATCGTGAGACGATATATACTCACATGATTCTTTTAACAGAAGCAACTTACAGCAGAGACAAGGGTTACAAGTTATATCAACTCCCAGGGATTAGAACCCACAACCATTTGAATATTAGAACTTCTTAAACAACTTATTTTCCATTCTGCTTCGAGTATCATTCACACATATTTGAATATAATGCACAGAACATTTTTAAATGTTTTTAGTGTAAGATATACACTAGTGGCCAAAATTATGAGTACTTCCAATTTTTAGAGATTGCAGAACTTTATTTTAATTACTCCAGTTATTTATTTAATTATCTAATGTATGATATTTGTAAACACTTTTTAGTTGTTTATAAACATTACCGGCAATATTCGTGCAGTAATTTTTAAAGCACAATGCCAAAAATGCTGTTTCAACAATTTTGGCCACTAGTGTTTGTGTGTGTGTGTGTGTGTGTGTGTGTGTGTGTGTGTGTGTGTGAGAGAGAGAGACAGAGAGATAGAGAGAGAGAGAGAGAGAGAGAGAGAGAGAGAGAGAGAGAGAGAGAGAGAGAGAGAGAGAGAGACCAAATCTTCCCCACAATGTAATATAAATCTGTTAAAAGTCTTGTATTTTGTTTGGTTACCTATATTTAAGGTTAGGGCTGGGTAGAGATTAGAGTTTAATCCATAGAAATGAATGGAGAGTCCCCGCAAAGATATACAGTAATTACAGACCTGTGTGTGTGTGTGTGTGTGTGCGCATATATACATATAGACTGTAGAATGTGTTTTAAACTACTTTTAAAACAGTAAATCACCTAATCACCTGTTGCTGTACAATATAATACAACTTCTTGGTCGTCATAATTATTTCCTCATTTAAATCAGAGGGTTACTTACCACCTTGTGCAAAAATCTATTTTCTGGTCATGTGAAGATCTTGCAGTGGCTGTGAGTTGATTCCCCTTCTCTTTGCTGGGTACCTCTGGCTTAGACTTATCGGTGGTCCGGTCAGAATTGTGCCGCAGAATAGCAGACAGCCCAAGTTCATACGCAAGTGAGCTGACCCAACCTCTTCAGTTTGCAAGAGCAGCTGAAGGACCTGCCTCAGATGGAGCTGTAGCTCAGGAAGCCTTCTGAAACAGAAAGGCTCCGAAAAGTCACCCTTGGGAAGCCCGTGAGTTTGCGAGCGCAAGTGTGCGTGCGTAAAATGTGTCTGGGGGGAGTGAGGGGGGGCTCACCGCCTGGTATTTTCCACTCCCCATAAATGGCCCATGTTCCTAGTAGTGCTTTAATAAGGGATCTCTTGGCATGCAAACCCCGGTTAAGGGCTTTGGGATGCCAGTGGCCGGTGGCACTTTGAAACTGATTTGTGCCTATCAAGGCAGTGAAGCGTGCAGTGAAGCACAGAGTGCAGCAGCAAATATAGCTTAATATGTGTGGTCCAGACACTGACACTACAGCAGAACTTGTGCTGGGACTTGAAGCAGCCTCATTTGGGTTTGCTCATATCCCTGACGGCTACAGAGACTCACTCCCATTCCCATAATCCCCTGTGAATGGGACCATATATATTAACGTAGCAAACGTAATTGCACCGAGCTACGAATGTGGATTCGCACAGTATATGCAATCTGTGAAATGTTTTAGTACTAAATTAGTTTCTAAATGTTCAGAAATAATTGTTGGGGCCATGTGTGAATTTTGGGTTAAGACTCCGTACCTGTGATCAGATGGTTGTTGGTTCAGGTTCCATGGCCAGCAGAGTGATTGGGCCATTGGGCCCTTGAGCATGGCCCTTAACCTCTCGTGCTCCAGGGACTCGTTGATCCTGCTTTCTCAACCATACATCACTTTGGATAAAAGCTTCTGCTAAATATATAAAAGTAATTCTTGAGGCCTGTTAATTACAATAAATGTTTGGATCAAGGGTGCTGCATAATCTGAGAGTGGTTACCAAGGACAGAAGTACCCCTGATCTGTTACTGTAAGTACCCAGCTGCATAAATGAATAAAAAAATCAAAATTGAATCTGTTTAGGCCTCTGCATGTAATAAGAACATTAAAATAACCACCATAAAGCAGAAACAAGTAAAGCATGTTTTCTTCAAACAGGATGTTCCCCATATGTAGTTTGCAAATGAGACTGTGAAGCCAAGGCTAGTAATCACTTCTCTCATCCACCAGGCACTTGCTTGTAATTAAGCTCGTTTACTCTTTATATTTTCCATTTTTATTATCCAGTAAACTGGAGTGAGTTGTACACTAAGTAATCCAAAAATGTTCTAAATGTGCTGGAAACAACATCATCGAATAATGTCCTAAACAATGTCCCAAGCATTTCCTAAATAAATGTAACAGAAAGTCCTCTAGCTTAATGAGTCATCACAGAAATGCCTGCTGCAAAACTAACAAAGCCCACAGATTCAGCTTCCCGTATCAGGGGTTTCCTACAAAAGAAGCAAACACTCTTTTTCATATAGAGGCACGGAATTTTTTTCTTGTCTGCTTTGGTCTCCAAAAAGATGGAATCAGTTTGCAGTCAGAGGAAGGCAAAGACTGCCTGAATGTAGACAAAATACAGAAAATCTCCCCAAAGTCAAAGAACGCAACTCCAGGTGATTGTTGGGTAAGGATGGGGAGTTTCCATCACAAGTGCGTAAAAAGACTTAATCGTTTCATTGGAAAGGAGTCATGCTGTATGTGATTTTATTTAACAACATTCCACACATTTTTTTTTTCTTTGTGTTGCAAAACAAAGGGAAATTGGATCTAAGCTTCTGCCCTTGTACATCTAAGGGAGTAACTGGAAATGATAGCGAGTTGAGTTACACCAACATTATTGCCTTCGGCACTAATAGGAGTCTGGAATGGTTGCCTTGCACTAGTAATGCACTGTAGACCATGAACTTTGGCTCATACCAAAGGCAGCTGGATGAGATACATAGATTCATAAGCCATTAGGAAGTCAGATGTGCCGGAAAATGAGGACGGCCTTCGCTTGTTTATCTCAGAATTCAACACTGAACATATATTATTTTTGTTTGCCGTTTTCACTCATGATTCTCTGTAACTCCAATGGTCACTGTGTTAAAACTTTTACCAAGAAACAAGATGGTAAATGGAGTATATTAAAGACAACAAGGTATTAGAGAGTGGATGTGTAGCTACAGTATAGTGAACGGACTATCCTGTAATTCACTGATTTTAGTGTGCATCATGCCATCTTGTTTTTAGTACTCTTCTCTGGGGGACTCATTGTACTGTATAAAGATTCCATTTGTTCCCCCCAACATCCTCTTTGCCCAGAGCATCTCTGTGTCAGACACTCCATGCCATAGAGCTGAAGGTTCAATCGTCATCATCATCATCATCACCATCATGAGTCAGTCCATATTGCCCCCACGTTTTCAGTGTTTCCAGTCCCCTGTGGGAATCCTGAACCTCCTCCTCCCCCGAATTCCAAAAGCCCTTCTTTCCCCCTCCCTGTCTTGACTCCCATCTCTTAGCTTACATGAGTCTCCCAAACATCATGCCCTGTGGGTTTGTGCTGGGTCCCTCCTTTCCATCTGCCCCCTATTTCCGACATTTCCTCTGGATCTTGCCCCCAACCCCCCACGACACTCCCTCCCAAGGCTGCTGTGTAGGAGCAGCCAGATGGGAAGGCCTCTTTCCTAGTTCCAAGCGTCTTGTCACGGACTGCCACCACTGGGAGCTTCCTGGGAACAGACTCCTCCGCTGCCCTGAAGCTGGGGCCCTTAAAAGGTCAGATGGTGCGTGAGAAACGGAATGGCCGTGCGGTGTCACTGTCACATCAGGGCGAACTGCGACAGGCATTGGGAGCCACCAATACTAAAGACTAAATAAATGTCACACATTTTTACATTTGAAAACATTTATTTCATAGATCAAAACGTTGTTTCTCACAGTTCTGAAACCATCTACTATCTGTTTTGCCAAAGTGCTTTTACTTATTTAAAAAAACTTTTATGTACAAAGCGCCTTATAAGCTTAGAGCCCTCTCACTACAATTCTGACAGGTGATGTGTACTCTAGTCTGGAACTGGATTCTCCTTTGCAAGGAATTGTTGACACATGTCCAGTTACCGAGCCCTGATCACCTTGTGAGCGTCTGTACCGAGATCCGCACGTCTGCATAAGGGCATGTCTCTCTCTTACCTCCCCAGGACTGACTATCCAGTTAATCGACCCAAGCATACATCCCCTACTTTGACTCTCGTTTAGTGTTTTGGCTTCCTGCTTGCTCCGCATCTGGGTCCCCTGTCCCTGATCTATCCCACGACACCTCAGTGAACACTACAACACCAACTGCTGAACTCCTCTCTTAGTCATTCTAGTTCGGTTCTTTGAGCACCATGCAATAAAAAAAAAAACGTAGCAAAATAGCTTAATATTAAATGCTTCTAAAAGTTTAGCTCTACTCACAACAAAAACATGATACCACCATGCCAGCTTAATTGAGTAGTTCAAAATCAGTATTACAATATGCAGTGCTGCAGTGTGTTCTGTTGCTTTTCTTTCTCTCTACACTTACAGGATTTGATACTAGTCAATCTCCGGTCTTTTCTGCTTCTTTCATGCAAACGATTTTGCCCCTTCGAACCGTGGAGGAGGTTTTCACCCATGTGCATTAATTTGAACTCTTTCAGTCAATCTCAAACTTTTGCCCCAAGATTTATGGCCAAAATAATCATTAAATTTCCACTCAATCACCCTTAAAACATTGGGGGTGGGGGTTCAATAAAGAGTTTACAGTAAGGGAGAAAAAACATCCATTGGTGTGTGACATTTGTGAAATTTCCCGGAACCACACTATGTAAAGAGTTATCAGTCATGTTTGTGAAATTCTGTGCAGGCCCTTGAAGGAACGTGGCGTCAGGGGATATTTGATGTCACAGCTCTGAAATGATTCATCAGAGTCTTTATTTGGATAGAGAAAAAAGGCATGCATCCATTTGGCTCTTACATTTAATGGCATTACCCATCAGACATTTCTTCAGGCTGCAGCTGGCTGTTACCTGGAAAGGCCAGGTGGTGCCATTTTTTATCTAAATGAGTGCCATCGATTAAATGCTGCTAGGAGATGGGGAGAAGTCTCCAGCGCATTAGCCGCAGCACTATAAAGGCTTTTCATTCAAAGCATTTAAAACACTTGACCAGAAAACTTATAAGCTGTGAGCTGTATAGGTAAAAAAGCAGGAGAGCTCTGAATGGGAAGCTGTATTTCTGTGAGAAGGGAATGTAAGAGTGTCACAAATGCTTTTATTCTCAGGAGGCATGCGTTGTGCTGCTGGAAGGGTTTTCGGAGAGCCATAAAAAGATGTGTTGGGTCGATGCCCTTGAGTGACACCCTCATGCTTATATAAAGGATATAACACCTATTCAAAAGGCTGAATTTTGGCAACAGGAGCACTGCAGCTATAATGTTGGTACAGCTGGATTAAGGGCCTTGCTTAGGGACTGACGGTGATATGATTACTCTGCTGACCATGAGATTCAATCCAATGACCTTCTGGTACAGATTCTACAAACCACAGAGCCACATACCATCCCAACACTGGGATCTCTGCTAAGTCACCTATGAAAATGATAATTATTTTTCAACAGTAATTTTTTTCACTAAAATTTATATCAATAGCCCCAACTGGAAATGTGTTTATCATTAATATTTACCACTATTACTAAAATGTAGCATTTACTATATAAAGTGAGTAGAGTTTAAGGATTTAACTGATGAAAGAAACAGCTTATTTGCTGTGTAATTAAGTGGGAAAATGGCTGCTTTGTAATTATGTAGACATGCCAGAATGAATTTCAATCCTATGTGTAAAAACTCACCATTTGACACTTAAACAAGACACTGACGAAGTCCATGTGTTTTATGCCTGTCCAGGCACTCATAATCACACCGACACTCAAGTTACTCTTTTTCTCTGGTGTCGTTTATTTTCAAGTGTTGCGGCACCATCGATATTGCACTGATTTGATCTTGATCTATGTAGCAGTCTTAAAGGATGTTTTCCAGCAGTGTGCGTCTCCTCCAGCAGGTGGCAGCATTGATTTGGTTTACTTTTCACCTGCAGTCCTGGGTGAAGACTCTCCTTCACGTTGCCGCACCGAGAAGGGAAGTACTTGGCAACATACGTGGCTCTTCCTTGGCAGTCTTTGATCGGCATTTGTGTGGTTCCGAAAAACACAGGACAAAGAAGCTCTTTGAAACGAAAAACCAAAGGCTCGGTCCAGTCAAAAAGAAGACAAATCTGGCAGATAACCCTCTGAAGTTAAACACAGAGATTGAAATGTGCGGGAGCTTTGCGTCCCTAACGTTTTGCTAAAGTAATTAACACTGGTCATTTTTCCACAGTCACGGTATGCCTCAGTGTCCCAAAATGTTTATGATAATGAATTTTTCTGTCCAAGGATCCAATGGTATGGTATGCATAATAAAAAGCTAATTAATTATAGATCTTAGCTAGCAATAACCAACCTTATTACACCATATTATCAGCTGTATTGATGTAGCACACAGTTGTTGTGTTAAATAAATGAAAGTTAAATTAAAATTGTTAATAGTTAACTCTGAGCTCAAGTTCTTCATGACATGCTGTTTTATTCTGCACACCTTAATTCAGTTTGTTTAGTAAGCAATGATAACACTTGTTTTAAATGCATGATCTTAAATAATTTTGTTGCAGGATTAGCTGATGATAACTATCAGTTTATGGAAACATTAAACTGGCAGATAAAACATTATTAATAAGCAGGTTGCTTGGTACAAGCACAAACAGTCATTTTAACACAAACTTCGGAAGTTAAATGCTAAAATCACTGCAGTGACGCCTCATAAACTTTATGCGTCATGCTGTCTGTGTGGTGGCCTGGTATTCCGTTAGGATGCGATGGCTCTTCTCTTCACAAGAAACCCTCTGAATTAATGTAGTTCCTAATAGGTAAATGGTTAATAAAAACCGATCATTCATTTCAGTGCACCATAGGTCAGCTGTTCAAAGTCAGCTGTGAGGAATCTTCAGCCAATCAGGTGCAGCAAAAACAAAATACCTAATGGCACATTCTGGATAAGACTGGCCATCTCTGATCTTGAAGGACCTTTCGAGGGTCGGATCTCGTAAGGGTTTTGCAAGCAGGGATAGGCTTGTTTACAAATATTCGTTTTTTTGGGGGGGGGGGGGTGCATAGGCGTGGTCCGGGGCGAATGGTAGATAGAAGGAAGGGA
>JAODKC010000002.1:2380292-2390665 GCA_026777985.1 Mormyrops attenuatus | reverse complement strand
CCCCGCCCCCCCCGCCCCCCACCCCCCCCCCCCCCGCGCGGCCGGGGGCGGCATCGGCGTGGCCCGGCGCTAATGGTCGATCTACTGAAGGGACTGGGGGAGGAAAAATAAACAAACATGGAAGTCATGCATCAAGCCTGAATGGGGGGAGCATAGGTAGGGTAGCTGGAGCCTAAGAAGGGCATGACCAATTTAGGCACAAAATCAAGGAACAGGTGAAATTAACTAGAATAGCTATTCCTAGACATCTGACGCTCCCTCTTGGAACAGCAAGAAGCTACTGCAATGTTTCCTACATCGTGCACCTGACTGCTTTCACCGTATTGTGAATATCTTGCCACTATCTTAATGGATGAAAAGCTATTAAATTGAAATTCCTAAAAAAATGCTGAATTTTCTTCTGAGTCCTTCTAATGCTGTTAAAAAACAGCACCTCGCCTTTCCCAGGCAAATTTTTCTGTGCTGCTTGCGATTCCCCCAGAGACATTAAAGCCAGAGTGCTAGTGTGTTCCTGCTTTTGTGTGGGGAACAGTGTGTGTGTGTGTGTGTGTGTGTGCGTGGAGATTATGTTTCTATTACGTTGTGGGGACCTGTCATTTTGATGTTGTGGGGAACATTTTTCAAGTCCCCACAAAGACCAGTGAATGCAATCTAAAGATTGAAAATGCCAAATGTCTGGTGATGTTTGGTTACTTGGGGTTAAGGTCGTCATGTTGGGATTAGAGTTATCCCATAGAAATGAATGGAGAATCCCTGCAAAGATATAATTACCATCCTGTGTGTGCATGTGTGTGTGTGTGTGTTGGGCGGGGTGTCAGTTATTCTCAAGATACACATGCACTGCTAGAAAAGAAAATGCCAAGCTGTTGCTGTAATGATATGCTGAATACGCCACCTATTTCTGCAAGTATATAAAGAAATAGCACCAGTGAACCTAATTAGTAGAGTCTGCCAAATCTGATGCACGACCGTTTCCTTTAGGAGCTCGAGGAACATAATGCCTACAGGAGAACAGATATGCTTTCAGGTACTTCATCTTTCATACATTGAGTGCTAAACAGGGCAGGCCCCATGCTAATAGCCTTCAGGCACTAATAATTCCGCAGAAATTCTTCCTTCACACTGTGGACATTGAACGAGACCTCAGAGGCCACGGCTATGGGAACCATATTGTGCTGCGGTTCCACTTTTTATTCCAGCAAACTTGGAATTATGGTGAAATATAGACGACGGCGCCTGTAGCGAGGATGATTTGTGATAAGACGTTTGGCACAACCACTGGGGTAGTTGCGGTTCAAGGAATTATAAAGTTTTGGTTTTTACTCTTCTCAAAATAGTTCACTATTCAAGGCGTGACCTCGTTGACCTGGTTTGGAATCAATGAACAGCTTAACGGAGTGCAAGGTTTCTGCGAGAGCTTCGGAAAGGATCACACATTATACCGTTAATGTGGCGGGGTGTCTGGTCTCATTAGATTCTTGCTCCTCACGGAGGTCGTCTGAGGATGTTCCGTAACATGAGTTCGGAGACAGAAAGATAAATGTGTCACACCCCTGGATTTTCTGTTTTAGGCAAAAAGCACGATCCTCACAAAGGTGAGGCTTACTGCTAAGGCTCATGTCTCAGGTTCTCAGATATGATTTCTTGAAATAAATCAGATTTAAGCTCCGTGCTGAAGGCTGATCTGGATGCGACATGAAGAAAACTGCAGGGTCTTGCCAGAGGTTCTATATCCACTTCAAGCATCTCATTATGTCTTAAAATAAGATCTTTTTTCATATCTCATTTCTGTTTTTATTGATCCAATAGGTACTTCAAAAGAATCAAGGCTACTTTACAGAATATTTCGATATCCAGGATTCTTCCCAAGAAGAAAGGTTAAATTTTAAAATGTAACCATATAAACCACTTAAAGAAAGAAACACAGGAGGCAGATTTTCCAAACTGATGGAAAGTGGAATGAATCTTCTTTAATTGCCAGGGTATTCGGTAAATACATTGAACACTTTAAAAACACTTTAACAAGCCACTGCGACATAGCAAAGACCATTAAAGAGGATAATCTTAGGTGACCCTTCAGTGTCATTCTGCCAGAATCGTACTTAGTTTAAAAAAAAAAAAGAAGAAGACAAGAAAATAAAAAAATGAGATAAATAAAATACCAAGGAAACACAACAATAAGAACCATCGCTTCTGATTGTGGGAAGAAACGTCATGTGACACTCCAGCGATATTAATGCCAGAATCAGTGACGTAGAAAGTAGTTACAAGTAGTTCGTTAAAAACACGGAAGGGATCCTGCTTCAGGTGGCCGTAGGAGCCGGAGATATTAAAGGCACCTTTGGAGGCGAGGTAGCGTCACCTTCCGTATCGCAGGGTTGCAAGGCTTGGCAGAAGGTGGCACGCGTTTCCAATGTAAAACTGTACAAAAAGTTGCGACTACGAAACGTCCATTTGTTAAAACTACCCTGCTGTTAAAAGGTACGGTAAAATGTACGGACCTCACAGTGCAGTCTGTGAACAGTACGATGCATTTGTTGCTTTTGTCCATAAAATTTTGCCTGGGTAAACGAGACTTGAGCTCCCTGTGTAAATTACGAGGGTTCGCGCAGCCGATGCATTTGGGTCCCACAGAATGATTATTGCAAACTGAGCAGTTTTTTAAACAAAACAGTGATGCTTCAATAACCAATTGCCTGACTAAATGTGACTTTTTCTCTTTTATGAATTTCGCTGAATTATTACAAACTTCCTGCTGAAATGTATACCGTTCATGCTTGTCAAACTGAGCTGGCAGTCTTGAATTAGAGAACAGAACTGTACTCAGACTGAACTGAAAACTCTAAATATCATATATAAATTAAGTATTTATGTTAATTACCCATTTTTAATTAATTTGCTATGTATGATTAACTGACAGCTTCCAAGGGCATTAACATTTTGTCATGCTTAACACTTATATCAGCTCTGTACGGCACATAAATTTAATATATTTTTCTTAGTCTATTTTATACGAGCGCCCTGCGGTGTGTTGGCGGCTGCCCAGGGTTGGGTCCCACCTGTGCCCATTGTTCCTGGGATAGGCTCTGGTCCCCCACCGCGACCCCGGTTGGGATTAAGCAGTTTCGGAATATGGATGGATGGATATTTTATGTGAGAAGTTGTTTTTTAAAGCACGGCATGTGGTGTTGTGCACATGCCTCTTGAATTTTGCAAAGGGAGGCACCAGATTTCTGTTTGCCCTCCAAACACGCGAGATACTTCACAACAAACATGCCTTCACTAAAGCCTCTGGATTTGATGAGACTGAGAAACTCAGGGCTATTTATGCGTGCATGGAAGCCCCTATCACCTCACCGGTGTATGTGTAACGCAGAATAATCTGGTCATAGACACAAAAAAGTGCTAAAAAAATGAATTTAGCTTCTAACAAGTGTGCTTAAAATACTGGCTGTTCGGGTTTGTTTTATGTGGCTTTCAACAGTGAAGAAAAGGATTAAGTTATTGACATTGAATCTTTAGTTTCTCTCTCCTGTTCCAAGCTCCATTCCAACATGCCCCCATGTATCTGAAGGTCTCAGTATTCCCCTGAATGAAACACTCATCGGAGTTTTACTTACACAGAAATGTTCTGAGGGATAACCAATAAGACTGTTTAGGGGGTGGGTCCAAGCAACTAGAGGAGGCAGGACCAACCAATCAATGTCTTGGTCCCGCTTCCTCTAGTTGCCTGGGCCCACCTCCTCTACAATCTGATTGGTTATTTCTCTAAATCAAGCATTTTTTGTTCTGCCCTCAGAACATTTTTGTTTAAGTAAAACTCCCACAAGCGAATGAAACATTATTCCAACCGGAGCAAGTGCGTTGAGTGTTTGAACCTTCAGAAAGCACCCTGAATTCGAAAAGAAGCAAATCAGCCACCTGCTACCTCATAGCTTTAAAAAAAAAAAAAAATTTACATCATTAATGAATGCTTATAAAAAACGTTATTTTAATGCAACTGGACTTGTAATCAAATGGCTCTGAAGTCAGGTCCTTGAATCAAAAAATGTGCGTAACAGCTAAAAGCTTAAAAGATTCTTTTTTTAAAAAAAGGACTCGCGTGTAAGCTACCGTAGTCACTTTGGATTAAAAAAAAAAAATCAGCTTGCTAGCTCAGTGATATAAAGTAACGTGAAAAGTGAAATACAGAATTGGAGAGAGATGCACTCTACAGAAGACACTTTTATATTTTCACTTATCTTGTCCTGGTATATGCTAAATATCAGTGCCCTTTCAAGAGAAAAGGAAAAGCGACGTGAGTGGACAGCAATCTTGTGTGTTAATGCCTACATATGTTAAGCATACGCCCAGCATATACCCTTCAAACTTCACAGGAAAACCAACTGAACACCAAGAGTAGTGATCTGGGGTGGACCGCCGTATCGAAAGCATCTAGCCGGCAGGGCTGGTGAGGGTGGACAGTTTTAGTGCACAGGAGGGAGGAATCTCCCAACCCTTGCTTTTGGGGGGGGTTCTGGGATGTGGTGAGCACCATAGATACCTCTGCTTGGCTGGCGGGGTTGTCAACAGTGAGGGTCTACATGGAGTCTCCCATGGAGTCAGAGTCATCCAGAGAGAGGGGCAGGTATAGGTCCTGTCACACCAAAGGAAGGACGAGCAGCATGAGAAAACGCCACCATGAGATCTTACTGTATCAGCATCGCTGTCACTGTATTTGTGGGTGGCTATAATATTTGAGAAGGAACTAATCTGCAACTCAAACACCAGGCATATGTTGCGTGTGTGTGTGGGGGGGGGGGGGGGGCACAGGGGTTGAGTGAACCCTGGCGATAATTATTATATTTATGTGGTTATATTATGATTACAGCCTTGTTCCCCCCCATGTTGACTCCATGGCCTTGGAATGAACGTCTGAAAGTGCCCCTCCAATGATTTACCCCCCCCCACCCCTCACCTTCGAGCACCTGCCCCTCGAAAAGTATCGCAACAGCACTGTCAATTACAATCATAAAATACAGTCCTAACACACTGCATCCCTATCCAGCCACGTAACTGGCCATTCAGTGCTGAGGAGTGTGCAGCCTGAGTTGTGTACCTTGTGCTTGCGGAGGTTGCCAGGGCTGGTGGGCGTGGAGATGGGGGACTGCTTGGAGATAGGAGTGGAGATCTGACTGCTGGAGCCGGTCCCGCAGGCTACGGAAACACAGGAGGGATAGGGGCGGACAATGAGCTGCGTTAAGCTACGGCCTGGCACCTCTGCGCCCACCCAGAAGGCCGGCCAGCCCTGGCCCGGCCCCTCATTTGCAGGAGGAAGGCCTGTTTCTGTGTCTGAATGCCGCTTCCTCCTGGCTGGAAGATGTAGCGGCATTGCTGCATGCATGGGGACCGGTTGCTAGGATACCACCAGAGACTGTTTACATCAGACGGTGGCGTGATGTGTGAAGGACAGGCTACTGATAAGTGATGCCTCTGTGTATCTAAAAGAATAGCGTGTGCTTATTTAACCACACCGACAAGGTATAACTTAAATGAAGCATGCATCTGTTTATAGATTTTATGAAATGGTTCTGATATTTAGCCTCTCTCCAAAACTGTATTAGAATAAAATTAATTCACTTGCAAAAGAAATTTCTTTACATTTTTGCAAGTACCTCTAAAATCATTATAAAAAATAATCATATGAACGATATACGCAGGGTGTTTCAGTACAACAGAACACCCTTTTTCCACATACAGATACTGTCTTATACGTTGGATTAAATTATCCCAAAAAAAATGGCATTAAAAATACACACACTGTACAAACCTGCAGTAGTGCAATCTCTGGAGATCATTCAAGCTTTCAAATATTTGCAACTTTAAAAATGTATGGAAATTTATAGCAGGAAACAAAACGTAAATAATAGTAAATAAGAGAACACAATAATTGTAAAATATGATTCTTTATTGTGAAAAGAAATCAACAATAAAAGTAAATATAAATCAACAGAACCAGCAAAACAATAGTAATGAGAAGAGTAAATTTTAAATCACCCCGGGGCAATTTAGGTCTGAAAGTTTCTAATTACAAACAGAATAAACTTGCATAGCAGTTTAGGATAGTGATGGGAGATCTGAGACCCCAGAACCCAGTGAGAGTGGGATTACAGCATGATGGTACTGATTGCCTGGTCTCATCCATTTCAAGGCAATAAAGTCCCCAGACAGGATGGAGTTAAAGAGGCTGGGAGTGAGGGCTCACCCGACTGCGCCAGCGTTCAAAGCCTCATTTGCTACCTCAGAGATGGCGCTTAAAGCCATCTCTGGGGTTAGAGACCTGAACAAAAAGGAGGGTTGTCACTAGTGGCTCCTCTACAAGGTGCTTAAGGAAGGTACTTCACCTAAGTCGCTCTCTGGGAAAATTAATTTTGTAAATTGAATATTATTGTCCGGTAAATTGTCGCCCATGTAAGCTACCTCGGATGAAAGCATCCACCAAGCGGCCAATCAGCATATGAGCAGAATGGGCACTGCTATACTGAAATCCACGAAACTCCAGTGCATGGGGATTAATCTTAATCTTAAGTGAAGCACAGAGAGTCCTAGTATGCTGTGCTCATTTACAGGAAACAGAGGAGACCTTTCACTCCACATCGATTTACCGCCTGTTCAGCCTCTGAGGTCAGAGGCGCACTGGGTTTAAATGTTACTATCCCTTTGAAGGCAGACGGACATCTGCAGTAAGGCCTCCCTGTATTGGACACAGCTGCATGCTTTTCTGGTGCGAGCATCTACTCATCAGGAATGAGGATGTTACTGTTGTTGTAAAGATGGCAAAATGCAGGGCTGAGTCTGAACTGTGGAGGCAGATTTGCAGCTTCTACTGGATACTGTAACTCAGAAGAAACATCAGTGTGGCCTTGCCTACTTCAGCTCAAGAGAGCGCTTTAAATGGTCTGTAAATGTTTGTATTCTTAGAGGGCCCATTCAGGTGTGTGAGAATCTTAGGTATCTTGGGCCCAGTCTGTGAAGCTGCCCGTCACCATGATAAATGTGAGGAGTGTGTCTTCATTGAGTCCTGGTCCCTTGTTCGTCTCTTCTAACAGCTGCTGAGGCTGATCCTCGTGCCCTTGAAACACTATTGTCATTTGTGTCCTGTGTGTTGGAACAATGTAGCAGGTGCAAATTAATCATCAAAGTGAATATCTGGGCAGAAACCTTATCAGATCCTCGGCGTGCGCAGGCGCTCAAAGCAGCTGACTATTGATGCATTTGGGATTTGGTGTTTAGCTCTCACGCGTGACTGCACGCGCAGCTAATGCTTGCAGTGGAAGTCTGGAAACGAAACGGTAGGTGGGATAAAGAGTGTCTCAAGATGTACCAAAAAACGTATGCTAAAGTATGCTATGCACAATAAATAATCTCAGAATTTCAGGAATTCACGTGTTCCTCTTGGATTTCCGACATATTGACAGTAGCCATGCCTCACCTTACTTATATATCCTGTACCGGAAATCACGATTTACACTTATGTACGCATGCACCCGTCCCCGAACGCTAACAGTACGCATGTAATGTCCCAATGTACCAATCACATAAGCAGACCTACCTAAGTGTGTCAAGTAAATGAGTGGAATTTATAATACAGATATGCCACTAGTAGCACAATTTTGTGCCTGCGGGGAGCGCTGGACGGCCCTCTCCACTGAAAGGATGTTCCTGGAAATGGTTTGTTGGATTTACATATGAGCATATAACATGAAACCACACCCATAAAGCCCAAAGCACAGGGCACAGGGGGAAGAAACAAGGTTAATACAGAATGCGTAAAAACGGCAGTAACATAAAACTATAAGAAAATCAGCTGCAAAGCGTGATATTGCTCAAAAAAATGGACATGGCTGAGAAATGTTTCTCTAGTTCCAGGTCTGACAGTAAATCTGTATATTTATGCACGGGTGAATGAACAGGAAGGGATCCGTTTTCTGGTGGCACATGAAGCATGAGTAAATCAGTTATTAAGTGTCTCACTGGATTCGGCGGGGGACTTGGTGCGACGGGTAGGTCCCGGGCTCTTGGTCTTCTGTGCGCTGCTTTTAGGGTTGGACTTCATGGCTCTGCACTCTGTGAGGGCAATTGCAGACACAGAAGAGCGTTTCTCTTAGCCCATTGAGAACACTTTGCTCTGTTATTAATACACGCCATTCATAGTTTATGAGTTTTCCTTCTATTAATGCTTTAAATAGCTATTGGTAACTGTTAATCATTTAGTTCTGCTAAAGCCAACCTTTCAATGAGCTTACCAAATCTGCATCTACTGTATCCAGGGATGCCCCTAGAGATTTTGTGCCCCATGAAAGTGTATCATATTGGTTCCCCAACCCATTATTTTCCAAATATTTTAGGGCCCCTGTCACTCAAGGGCCCTTGGAATCGTCTTAACTTTTCCCCCTTTAAAGCATCCATGACTGCATCTATCAATAATTAGCACTTCCGTTGTTTTGCACTATGCCATCTTGCAAGTTATTGTGCAACATTGATTGTTTTAAACATGTGGTTGTATCACTTCAGAAATGTGTTTTTCTCTGTTATACGTACAGGCGATAAAGTGTTCTGTGTTGCAAAAGTCATGCAGAATCAAGCTAACCTGCATAAACACACACAAACACAAATGCACAGCAGCACAATCAGGCACACTGACACGCTGACTTCACAGTTTGCTGAATGCAACCAACCTTGATTAAAACTCCCATGGGCTGATTTGGATTTGGCTCCGGAGGGAAAGTGTGCTGCAAGGAAGGATTCAGACTGTTACGGTGATCAATTCACAGGGTCATTTTCCACTGAGAAGGCAAATATCTGGACTTCATCAAAGCAGGTGGTTAGAGCTTACTTTAATTAGACCATGAGCTTATTTAATGGGGTAGTGAATTTCAGTATTAATGGTACATTCTGAGGTTGCCTCATACACTGTATTTTCTGGGATTGTCTTGGAATTTGCCCCAATGTCCATATCCAGGATAGAAAATACTGAGGACTTCCTGTATTTGTGTCAAGCCTGGTTTTGGCCAATCAAAAGAGTGCTTGTACAAACAGTACAGATGTTAGCTATAGTATAATAAACAGCAACACACAAAAGCCTACCATTAACATCAGAAAGAACCAACATGCACATAATAAGAGATTATGGGTCCACAGCTACCAATAAGTAAAACAGACTAAACATTGTAGCAATTTTTCGTTAATAGCGCTGGTATCACAGGCTTGTTTAACGTGGAGAACTAGTCTGTGGTATGTGCAAAGATTTTTACAGAACTGAAGCATCCAGTCTATGTGCAAAAACATCCAGAAATGTCCCAATTTAAATATTAGTCTTAGGTCTTGCGAAAGATAAGCTGGAATGCAGCCCCTCCAGATCCAAGTACAATGACACGATACAGGAACACACACTTAAATGACTGGGGTGTAGATAAGGGGTGGATAGGGGTCTGGATCGTACCATTTGTGTTATCTGTGCCTGGCTGAATTTTTTAAAAGGATTCAGCTTCACTAATGGCAGCTTTGATTTGTATAAAATGGTTTCTGAATATCGTGTCTGCATAGATGCACATCAATTTAGGTCTCCTTGACTGCAAACACAGTAATAATGAGTGCATCTGCGTAATGACTATGTCAGAGTCAGCACATCTCAAGATCACGGTTTGTGTAATACCGTGTTATACTTTATATCTATTTTTTGTAGTGCTGTGAAACTGCAGAAGTATTTCAGGCCATATGGCTTAGAAGCAGACAGCTTCAATGTGATGGAATGCGGCACATGTTACAAGAAAAGAACGCCGTGTCACCGGTATAAAAGATTTCAAACATGCACCACTTCTCTAATAGGCCATGGAAACAAACCTACACCCTTTAGTCTTATTTCCCGGGGGCTATTCCTCCAAGGAGGCTAATAGCTGTGTTTTTCTTCCCCTGCAAAAGGGTGTGCTCTCCCCAGCATCCCAAAGGCGTACTCAGTGGGGGGGGGGGGGGTTATAAAGGTTTTTTTTAAAAACAAATGTGAGATTTCAAAAGCATGCAGAGCACGCAAACAAGGACGGGGGTAGGGGGCAGAAGCTCATGTCCTTTGTTGGTTATCGCAATTTAACAAACAGTGTAACTGCTATAACAGACTGCTATATATATATGCAAGCCACTGTAGCGGTATCGTAATGGGACCTCTGCAGTGTTCACAATGCTAATTGCTCACTTGCCACGCTCCAGCATGCATAAACATATTCTGCCTGAGTTACTGTATGAGAGTCCCTGACGAAACAACAGAGGTGGCAATTTCAGGTCCAGAAAGTAAAAATCCAGACCAGGATTTTGTTTCAACCAACCACTTGACTACTATT
>JAODKC010000002.1:2365711-2380192 GCA_026777985.1 Mormyrops attenuatus | reverse complement strand
ATGCGAGTCCCTGACTAAACAACAGAGGTGGCAATTTCAGGTCCAGAAAGTAAAAATCCAGACCAGGATTTTGTTTCAACCAACCACATGACTACTATTTGACTGTGACTCGTCACGCTCAGCTGGTTGGTTGAAACAAAATCCTGGTCTGGATTTTTACTTTCTGGACCTGAAATCGCTACCTCTGTGAAACAAAGAAAATCTCTAAAGCAGGATCAAAGCACATACATTAAAAAAAATCAAAATAAAACTGGTGAATGTTAAAGCTTGTGGGGGGGGGACCGTCACCCTGTAAGGAAATAAGGGAATTTCTGCCCCAGACTTTGCAGATGGCACTGCCGTAACAACTCTGCTGCACCAAAAATCAAATTAAATCCTTAGAGGACTGTGTGAGGCCTTAAGAAAGAGGTTAATTGCCCCACTGCGCTGAGCCTCAGAGTTTTTTTTAAAGGGAGCACGGGGTGGGGGGAGCCGCAGCAATGTAATGACGTGAGTGTGTACATTCTGAGATAAAGTCAGTTTAATTGCATTTTGGCCATTTTATAAGAAGCGACAAAACTAACATTTACTTTGAGAAGTGATGTGTTTGTGGTCCACTGACTGTGCTAAGCGGTAGGCAGAGGGCTGCGTGGTTTGCTGGGTGATGTCAGGACTTCACAAAAACATATGGATTTACGTCACTTATGGATTTTTTGTATCCGGCACGTTGTGCCTTGACAGACCAGTATCCCTTGACTTGTGTTCCACATGTCAAAATCTATCATTTAGTGGCCATTCAATCCAGGCAAATGTAATACACTGCCAGTGCACCTGAAGCTTGTATATGCTATTATTTGTTATGAAGATACATAACACAGACAGCATACAGTGCACAGTATATTGTGGCTTCTTCATAACAGAATAAACTTATTATGGGTGTTTGAAAAACACCATATCCCTGAACCGAATAGGTTGTCATGGAAGCATTGATATTTAAAAGATAAAAACTGCTGTGCTGTAAATATTAAGTCATGGCTACAGTAAATATGTCTGATGTATATTACTACGAATCACATTTTCCATGACTCTGATGAAAAAACACATATCCAGAAATACAGCTTGCTTTTAGAAGCAATGCAGTGATTTTGTTTAGGCGTTATTAAGTACTAGGAAAGTACTGAAGCACAGTAAATCCAAATTAAATAAAAACAATATCAGAACACAATACACATTTTATAGAGAACAGGAAGACCTATTGAAAGTATGGCCAAAGTCAAGCAGAGAATATTACTGCCCTACCGTTCTCGTCCAATGAGAAGTCATCTTGAGCGTATCGAAACTTCTCTGGACCGCAAGCAACAAAGACGTCATCATCACCGAAGAAGTCCTGGAGGCAAGTGACCTGTGCATGGCAAAGAGCATACCAGGTATAGGTAACACAGCCAATGACGTGGGACACCAATCCAGATGAGCCACAAATCTGTAATCAAACTGAATGCATTACGACACAATAAAAATAAATGTTACAGGAAAAACAATGACTTATATTGCATTCAACCCACTTCCTGTTCGACAAAAAAGTAAATTGTCATTAATAAAATAACAGAGATAAACAATCATTTCAAAGGGTCACAATAATCTAAGATTTTGATTCCACTAAATTCAACAAAAAATGTGGATGTCACCATTACTTTGCAGACTTTGGAGACAGGCTAATCACAGCAGCATTGGTCTGAAAATCCCAATTCTGTGGGTAATTACAAGTTGTGTTTTCCAATATTATACAGTAGAACTGCAATGCTGATAGATAATTCCTTGGATGTGATCACAAAACAAATATTCCCACAACTGCATCGTCGAATAGCTAAACCTGCTACCTCGGCTTCGATGATGCTTAGCATGTGTGCTACTCCACACTCCTTTAATCCCACAATCGCAAAGAGGGCCAGAAAACAAATGACTATAATTAGCAACGGGTTCAGGCTGCTCGTCCCCTTTTCCGGCTGCCAAGGCCTAATCCAGGACCCGCCAACTGTTCACAAGTACCCAGCCCCTAGGTAGTGTGTGATCTGAGGCCATGCTAATGCTGTGGTGATGAGATGCTTCAAGTCACGTTCTTGTGTATTAATGTGAATATGGAGATATATAGCGATGAGACTACATATCCCATGAGTCCAGTGGTCTGGTCAGGGATATGTAAAGTGTGTAGGCGGAGCTTGAATTGGGTGCACGTGTGCGCACCACCCCTCCTGGGTTCAGTTGCCCTTCTAGTGGGAAAGCTGTCGAGAGCGCAGCTCTGTACTGATCACATGACGTAATAAAGTTGCGTTCTGTGCACTTCAGCCTCTGACTCCTTTACTTTACATTATGCACCCCTCAGAGGACACGACACGCTTCACCAAAAAAAACTTTATAATTCCATTGCTGTTGCCCATTAATTGCTCTGACGACAAAGCAGGTCCACATAATCCATTAGGACTGACAGATACGTGTGTGATAATCAGTTTGTTATTATTCTGTATAATTGCCATAATCGATGAGTTGCACTGATGGATTGCATATGACTGACTCATGTCCTAAATAATAATGCAAGTCATATTCGCCATCTTCAGAATGTAATTCAATGTTAAGAACTTGGCTGGCAATTATTAACCGGATGTGTGATGGTCACTCAGCTGACCTTAGCTGAGGCTGGGTATAACTGCATGATACATGGAGATAATCAGCCGCTGCCGGCAACAGAGCTACAGAAACGGATAAGCGATAATAATAGCACAATGTATCAGATGCAGTAACCTGATTTAGCAGATCCCATTGATTCACCTAGCCATGAACCGCTGGATGTATATTAAGGTGTCCACTAGAACTCCAACTGAAATTGCCAAGGTAGCAATTCAGTTCTTGAATCTTGAATCATGGTTCACCATTGATGTCTAGTTTGATGCCCATCT
The DNA here is from genome assembly GCA_026777985.1 of Mormyrops attenuatus. NCBI lineage: Eukaryota > Metazoa > Chordata > Actinopteri > Osteoglossiformes > Mormyridae > Mormyrops > Mormyrops attenuatus. Next base: position 2,377,262 of record JAODKC010000002.1, on the reverse strand, counting down.
AAATGTACCTGTCCATGTAATCAATCCCATTAGGCCTCATCCTGACATCGTGTTTGTCGTATAAATAAAGCTTGCTGCTTGACTAATGGACACTAATGGTTCCGCTTTTTTCTTTACTGTTATTACATCCCTGTAAATTGGGATTTTTTTTTATTTAAACAAATTAAATAACAGGCAAAGCCATAGAGAGCACATAGGAAAACCCTGCATGGAGACTGATTTCCATAATTCACATGTGTGAAATCCCACTATTAGCTCTGATTACTGTAATCAGGTGCTTCTGGATCAACCTGACGCAGTATGCCGGGGCCTCACTCACAGTGAGACTGCAGTAGCAGTTAGCTTTGGAACCTCAACAGATGCTCGTCTGCGGTTATGCTTCATGATATAGCTCCTATAGTAGAGCATTATGCTTATAGTACAAAGGTTGTCGGTTCAAATCCCAAATTATGCACATAAATTGTAACTCCTCCCTCCGCTGTAGGTCACTTTAGATAAATGTGTGAGGTAGTACCATAATATTATTTTTGGTATATATTTTATATATACATTCACTTTGGTTGCATTTTTATCATATCATTAAAATATCCTCAGTATGGGAACAGTGATGTCATGAGTTCACTTTCTAAAAGCCACGATAACCTGACCTCTCCACTGGGAGACCACATGGCGAGATAAAGTATCACCGTGGAACCTAACATGGTTTAAAAAAAAAAAAAAAAAAGATATTTAGCCAGTCACTGAGTCCTACCATCCGGAACAGACACTAGAAGCATCGTTTTGGAACATGAGTAGGTCATGAAGAGCAGCAGTTAGGGAAAGAACCCTTAACTATTAATTGATTTTCACATAGATGAAACCACATATATTCTACAAAGCAGAATGTCAATTCTGATACAAACCAAGAGATGGAAGAGTCCTTTTCCATCTTACTTTTTATCATTCATGTCTGGAAACATTTTATTCAAGAAAATTGGCATTCAATACAACTGACGTTAAACTCCAGTAAATAAGAGAATTTGCCTTTGGGATACGTGTAAAGAGGTACATACAGTATATGATTTTTGCTTCTGTGACTCTAGTTTTGTCATACTTTTTATTTGCTGTGCTAATCGAGTTTTACTCGATAAACATGAAGAACAGCACATTAATTAATCGGCAGGATTAAATGTATGAACACCAGCTATGATGCCAATAGACATATAACTACCATATTCTATACTATTAGTGGGTGATTCAGTCTCTTAGCATTCACTGTGCCTGTCAGATGAAAAAAATGGGAAAAAAAACATCTGTTAACCTTAAAGCGATGGGAACATCTCACTGCTGTCCCCAGCCTCAGTAATCCTACCAAACTTCAGCACTCTGGAAAAATTGAAAGCGATTAGTCTTGCTTTCATTAGCAGACAGGGAATCGCAGGTGTGGGGGATTAGCATGCGGAAGGGGCCTCATAGCGTAGACGCAAACGCACACTCATATGCTCACTCTTTTTCTCCTTGGGGTCCTCGGTGCAGGCAGAGATTTCGTTCCACCGTTTCTTGCAGACATTTCCACCGTTTCCATGTGTCAGACATTTCCATACGTCAGCATGGGGACGGGAGTTCTGTCCTCCTGGCTTTTACAGCCAGTAATTAGAGCATTAAAAATGGCAGCCAGCCTGCGACTGCATGTCACCACATACCGTGCGACAGACCTCTGCAAGGGACGGCCCAGGTGGTAACAGTGCTGCGACGCAAACAGGCACCACACAGAGAGCCTGATGCATCGACGTGTACCCGTGAGGAATACGAGTCCGAACTCCTGGCTGTAGAAACAGCACCTTACCTAAAGTGTGGAAAGAACTCGTCATCTTAAAGAGGAAGAGCAAAGCCCCAGTGACCCAGCTCTGGGCCAGTGTTACTCAGAAGCTAAGATACTGGGAAGAAGGGGGGGGGATGCTGGAATGAGTACTGTCCTGCAAGGAGACTGTGTATATCATACAGAATAATCTTAGTCATATTTTATCTGGATTTGGCAGCACACTGGACATGCAGCTAGACTGCAAATGACATCATTGTCCCTATCCCTGTATTCCTGTGCTGTTTCCACCCACAGTCCCTAGACGTGCTGTTTAGATGGACGAGTGCCTCTCATCAAATGAATATGTATTTATATTTTGTGTCACGTTCAGGGTGCACTCCACCTCATGCACCATTATTCACCATGACCCCTGGAAAAACTACTTATGGAGTGGAAATATACAAATGAATATTCCATAGAAAAACTATTAAACAGGCTGCGTAAAACATCCCGTCAACGGCAGAGCTGAGCTCTAGGCACAAAGACTACTGGGCTACCAGGATCCTGGCTGGCACAACTTTTGAGAAGCCGCGTACCTTTCAGGCATCAAACTGGGCCAAGTTACTGGCCGAGGCAGGGGAGATAATGGATAAATACAAAGAGTTCTGGAAAAAGCAAGGGAAGCAAGCCATTTGGAAGGACTACAAATGCTAAATTTGGCTATGCAATCACAGGTTTTAAGTAATTTAAGAAAGCTTTGAACGGTTTACTGCCGTCTTCCACGCACTTCATAGTTAGCGCCAGCAGGGGGTGTCAGCGATGCTAAGTACAGCTGGATCTGCGTGCTACGGAGGATATGCTCTAGCCGCGGTGGGACGTGCAGCCACGGCTGTCCTGCATGTGTGAATGCCAGCCGTCAGCTCCATGGTGTCCTTTCTCCCACGCCCCCACTGCCATATTCCCCTCCCCCTTCCACCACCCCCGGCCACAGAACCAAAACCCGATCCCTGCCTTGCCAGCTGTCCGGCCCACCTGCCACCTGGCCCTTGACAGATACTGCATTACCGCTAAGCGATTCAAGGCCTCCTCACAAGTTACAGCGCCGGACCGATCCCACGACCCAAAAGCAGCGCCTCTGCATTTAATACGGTCATATAGATTCTTCCAGAAACACTAGTACATATGCATTGTAAAAGATGCTTTTGTTTTAGCAGTGAATATGGCATCCATTGGTCTACAGCTTCCTTTGTACCGAAATGAATGGCCGGGTAGCTAATGCAGCAGAAAGGCTGCGCTGGTATAACTGAGGGTCTGCCGGCTACTTTGTAACATGGGGAGCAGGACTTCAGGCTGAAGAGCATCAATAGGAATCCAACTAAAGAAGAAACACAAAAAGACAAGCAGAGAAAGAAACATTTTTCTCTTTGAATATACAGTAGAGTCTCACTTATCCGACCTTCGCTTATCCGAAATTCCGTATTATCCGACGTCCCACCGCAAAAAAACCCCAAAAAAACGCATCAATCGGCTTTGTCTTAACACCTCCCATCATCCGACATCTTCGCTTATCCGACGTTCTGCCGGCCCATTTATGTCGGATAAGCGAGACTCTACTGTAATTAATTTGATTCTGATTCTTTGATTAATATACACAAATCGGGCAATTGTAATCTAACCCAAAATTAACTAGGATACTTTAACACAAAATGGTACATCAATAGGGAATACATAAATGGTATAAATGAGATATTCCTGAAATGGACAATCATTCCTTTCAAAGAGAATTTGCAAGACTCTTACCAGAAGTGTGCACTAATCACCTTTCGTTTTCCCAAATAACCAATAAGGGCCATTCAGACAGGTCAAAACTGAAAGTACACGTCTTCAGAAAAGCAGAATGAAATATATAAGGCAGCAGAGGGCCTGAGACAAACATATACCTCTTTGATAATACCCTACAGAATTCTTATGAGTAGACGCAAGATATCACATAATGAACAAAAACGTAATGTTATAGATGATGTCATAGATGTTCTGATCTGATGGAATTCTTTTCGCTATTTCAAAGCTGAGGAGAGTCACTGTTCCAGGGCCTTTAGGCATTTATTTTGGGAGTGATGATGATCGCCAAATAATTCTAATTACAAACCGACCAATTAGCCCTATATTGTATATTATATATTTTGCATATAAAGATATGGAGATTATTATTCAGCCTAAGTACCAGGACAGACAGTGTAAATTTAGGAAAGGCAGCACTTAGAGAATTATCTGGAAAAGCACATACTAAAGCAGTAAGTAGGTACTTCAGAGATTCAGCAAAGTAATTAATTTGAGAAAGAATGAATGCACTGTGACTAGCCATCCATCTATCTCCCAGCCATTTATCCAGTACGAGGTCAGCCTGGGGGGGAGGGGTCAAGTTGGAACCTCTCCCAGGCAGCACAGGGCACAAGGCTTGTAAAAGCCTGGACAGGTCACAGTCCAGCGCACACACACACACAGACACACAGACACACACACAGACACAGACACACACACACACAAAGACACACACACACACAGACACACACATAGACACAGACACACACACACACACAAAGACACACACACACACAGACACACACACAAAGACACACACACACACAGACACACACACACACACAAAGACACATACACACACAGACACACACACACACACAGACACACACACAGACACACACACAGACAGACATAGACACAGACACACACACACACAGACACAAACACACACACAGACACACACACACACACATAGAGACACACACACACACATATACACACACAGACACACGCACACACAGGCACACATATACACACACATACAGATACACAGACACACATATACACACACACACAGACACACACACACACACACAGACCTGTAGTCACATCTTTGTGGGGACTGTCCTTTCATTTCAATGGGCAAAACCCTAATTCCAACATGACGACCTTAACCCCACCCAGCTCTAATCTTACCCATACAGTAAGTAACCAAACAAAATACAAGACATTTGGCATTTTTAGTTTTTTGATCGCAGTCACAGTTTTTTATAAAATTGAATTTCCCCTTGTGGGGACCGAAAAAATGCTCCCCACAACGGCACAATAGCTGGTTTTCGTAACATTGTGGGGAGATTTGGTTCCCACAATGTAACGTATATCTGGACCACACACACACAGACACACAGCACAGGCAATATAGTGACACCAGTTAGCCTGGCTGCTTGCCGATGGTACGTGGGAGGAAGCCAGAGAACCCAGAGAAGGCCTGTGCAACACAGAGATAAAACGTCCACTGCACACACACACAGACACATACACACACACAGACACCTACACACACAAACTACCACCCACTGAGTCACTGATATATGTGTATATTCCAGTATGCCCATGTCCACATTATGATGAAGGGCTGAAAAACAACACGCATAGTCAAACAATTTTTAATAGTGCAGTACAGGGCACCAATATTATTCACAAAGGTTTTTACTGTTTCATACAAAGACTGTCAGCTGGCTCTCTCTTGGCTTGGAGTGAAAGGGAAGAGCTGTACCTGTGATCTGTAAAAGAGTCTAAACTCTCATTCCATTCTTATGACACGGCTTTCCCAGCTGCCCCGTCCTATTTCTCAGCGTATACCAAGAACGTCCTAAATTCCTTTGCTACATCAGAAACGAAGCTCTCAGCAAGTGGGTGAAGCTCTGTAATAATTTACACGACCGACCATACCGACTCTTCGCACCCATTGCGAGCTCCGCCTCTGAACGGACTGACGGGCATTAAAACAATGTCAGCCTCATTTCATGACCATCTGAGTCACCGGATCTCAGCCCAACCGGGGGGCTCTGGAGCACTGCCTGAGACAGCAATTTCCACCACCGTCGACGAAATACCAAATGATGGAATTTCCAGTGGAAGGAGAATGCCGACGCACCCCTTCACTGCCATTCCAGACACGAGTAAAATCCATGCCAAGGATGAAGTGGAAGGCAGTATACATCAATGTTTCATTCATCTGGGCAGTTAGCTATACAATTAGCTAATGAACAGGCCTAGTTTGTGACTGTTCAGGAGTAGTATTCTTTAGTGCTAATGTTGAATGTGAATTAACTATATTTATATATAAATTAATACATATATACATACGTATGTGCATGTGTGGTCATGTATGTATTGCACTGTGGTAATATTTGGTCCCCACAATTTGAAAAATACGTCTTAAAACTATTTTATAAAAATCTGTGAATGTAAATACAAATACAGTGGAGAATGAAGCAATAATGCTTACAGCCAAGGTTTCTTAGGGAATGAAGTCCAGATGTTTTTTTTTGGCACTCAAAATGGCAAAAGAAATATAAGGAAATCAAACCAATACATAATTTTAGGTAATTTGTCAACATCTAGCCATTAGAACACAGCTACGTTTTGGGTGGTGGTGTGATTATTGTATACTTGTCAGTCATTGTGAATCATTAGCCTCTGTTGTTGTGCAGCAAAATATGACCATTCAGTTATTTTTGGATAGCTGGTCAAATACTAAGGTAATGACCCCAAAGAAAAACAAAAAACACTTTACAGACGTATAATAAAACATTATTGATTGACTTAAAACCTGAAAGGTAATAAATAAATGGAGGTAAATGGTGCATATAAGTTTTAGCCAAAGTAAAATGGACACATGCATCATATGTCATCAAAAACCGAGAATGTTATATGCAGGCAAAATCGGACTCGCAAGTTCCACAGAATTCTGTTCTGCCCATTTCCTAAATACAGTCAGGGATGCATTTCCCAAAATCATAGTTGCTAACTATGTTAGCAAGTGGCGTGGTTCGAACTATGTAAGTACGACGCAGGTGTTTCCCGAAACCATAGTTCGAACTACGGAGCTAATGATGCTGCGAACTTACGTAGTACGATGCATCGTAAAATGCTAACTTCCGTCGTTGTTTGGGAAACGCTCCCCCGGTCTACAACCTTCCAAATCATCAATGGCCGCTTATAGTCAAGTCTACAGTCTAAAACTTTCATTCCCACGGCAAAAGAAAAGTTCCCATGTGCCCATTACTGGAAAAGCGACATCCATGTACATGAAGTTCAGCTGTGGTACGGCAGTGTAGGATTATAGAATCAGCACCATTAATCTCAACCCCAGACACATTAAAAATCCAACAGAAAATGCTAAATGCATTGATACACTGACTGTATTAAGAAGTCTGCATGTAAAAAATGAACCTATTAATTCTAAATATAACTCAGCTTAGTGGCTAACACTCAATGTCCCAGGATGTTCCTTAATTTAATAAAGACAACTGTAGATGTTGTAATCCAATGAAACGCTACTTCCTCACATGTGGGTTTTTTCTGTTCAGAGATGTGCAGTCCTGAAATTAGTCGTAACCATCATCCCAAATCAAAACACAAAGTGTTAACACCCGTGAGATTTGAAGACATTCCACATAATGACAACAAATATAAAATTATAAGAAATATTAACTAGGTTTACTTAAGCTATTTCAGTTACTTAAAATCCTTAACATACCACATCCATAATTAATTACTAGCAGATTATAAATACTAAATAATTACTAAACTTGATTTACATAAATTAGGACACGGGAATGCCACATTGAGCACAGTATGTACAGCAGAGTTTTAGCGTTTCCAGTAATAGCAGAGACTCATTTAATGATTCATATTTTCAAATGAATCTCATTCACTGGTCATTTTGACCCTTATCACTCAACTTATAACACTGTTAGCATGTGAAATATTAGCTTAGGTTTAGATTAGATAGGTTTACTTTATCTAGGATATTTACATGGCTGCGATGAAGTTACAACTTTCATCTCAGAATACTTCTGCAAGAGCACTTCTGTATATTTACCTCTTTGGTATCCCACATGTAAAACAAATCATGGCATTAAATGAATTTGGTTATAGAATTTCCTCCCCACATTATAAGTTACAAAATATTTTGTAATTGCTAAGGTTAATTTCCATTCAATTCAAATACAGTTAGCTCTAGAGCGTGTGGACAATGTATAATATCTAATTATGGGATTAGTATGGTTAATCAGAAGATTATATATGCAGTAATTTAAAAGCACAGTTCAGAAAGTCTTTCCAGCAGAGGCCAGTTGAGAGATTAGTGAATGTTTCACGATATCTTAACATGCCAGTTTTCAAATTCCAGTCATACTTCACGTTGTGTGTAAAATTCCTGGACAACTGCAAATGTTCCCAGTTTCTACTTTCACCGGCACTCTACTAAAACAGTTGTCTCCGCATACAGAGATGTGTGACTGCCAACAATTGTTGCCACTATTAATGGGGCGATGTGTGGCTTCCGTGCTGTGCCCACAATCAGAAGATCACTGGTTCAAAACCCGTGGTCAGCAGAGTAATTCCACCATTGGACCCAGGAGCGAGGCCTTTAACACTAATTGCTCCAGAGACTGGATAACCCTGCTTTCCCAACTGCATGCTGCTTTGGATAAAAGCACATGCAAAATAAATGCAATGTATAAAATTACAGATGAGAAGCCACAAAAGGTTTTAGACCTTCTCATGATCTATCTGTTCGGTAAGTTTGTCAATAAGAATCTCAAACAATCATGTAAGCTGACTTGATAAGTGATGTCATGGTGTCATGTGATTACAAACTGACCACTGCCTGGTCGTCATGCAGCTACGATGCAAAGGTTTCCCAAACCTTCAGATTCAATCACATTGGTCAACCACAGTGAGATCTGCACCAAGCATACATTTAACAGCATGCTGATCAGACCTGTGAGTTTATTCAGTGGCCAACCAACCGTACGATTCAGTGAGTAAACGAATCTTCCGACCCAATCAGCTTTGACCCAAAAGAAATCATGCAAATTGATGCAGAATAAACAAAGCATGCACTGCCGCCTGTTGACTCACAGATATTGAACAAGCAGATAGGAAGCCATGGACTTTGGTACTACAAGCGCACATAGAACACAGGACAGGGAGATAAAATGAAAGCTTATGGAAGCCTTGCTGCATGATTCCTATGCTGTATAGTAGAAGAAAATATATATAACTGGCCCTCAGGCTTTGAGGCAGAAAATGAAAGTTTTTTTGGTGTTGGTGCATTGAATATCACCTGTACTGTGTGTGTGTGTGTTTGTGTGTGTGTAGTTCTCCCCATTGACATGCAGAATTTCCTTGCACAGTTCAAAGGCATGCATTTAGGCTGACTGGCATCTCTGAATTGAACGTGTATGTGTGCCCTGTGGTAGACAGGCATCTCCTCCAAGCCAAACCCCTGCACCTTGTTCTCCAAGCCTCCTGTGGCCATGTCCAGGAAAAGCTGATGGAAGGTGGATAGATGGGTGACATCACTGCTGAGGATTTATGCCCCGAGAAACGATTATGTGCAGTGCACATTTTCAGAGGCTGCTCAAAGGTGTTTTCCTTTTATAATGGAATTTCATGAACTTGTGTTTCCTTTCTTTTTACAAGGTAGAAACTTTCTCTCGAATTTGCAAGCATAATATTATACGAAAAATTAAATATTTAAAGATCGAATTTAACATTTACAGGACCACGGGAAATAACTTCAAGCAGGTGATAAACCAGTGCATGGCTGGTTGGATTTTATACTTTATTTAATGTAACCCACAGCCAGATGGAAATGGCCAAGAACGGAAGCCTGAGGGATAGAAGCATTGACAAAAGGATTTATCAGAGGCTTTTTCCAACATCTAGTTTTTGAGGTTTTTGCCATTAAAACATGAAAAAACACAAGGATTTATTCAAATTGCTTTGGGAACGATCACATGGATAGCAGTCAAATACACTCGCAGCCTGCGGAGCTTGTTGGAAGCAGTGGCTGCTGAATGGAAGCTGATGTCATACACCTGTTCCAAAGCAACTGCAGTTAGCTCAGGGTCTCTGCTTTGCAGCTGGCCATCACCATGGAAACAACCAGCTCATCAAAAGTGGTATATTTGCCTATGGGGACACATTATTGGCATTCCAACCATTTTGTGTCAGACCCCGTTCACTCAGTACTTGATGTGGGGAGGGGGTGAGTGGCAGGTAAGGGACACTGGTAACTTAAGATTAAACATTTTATCACCGGAACTAAATCTTAGTTCAATTCAATTCAATTCATTTCAAGAGAAGGTGAGGACACAATAACAGAAACATGTGAAAAGGACTTTCTTAACTTTGAAGTAAGTAAATCACAATTACAGGCGAAGCTACAAAGGTGAGTCGTATTGGGTTAGATGCCCATTAGCACCACCAATAGCCTGTAAAATAAGTCTGACAATGAGAACTTTGATATATTTTCAAAGAGACATAAGGCACCCAACAGAGTTCCAAAGAGGACAGAGTCGGTGCTTGAGCTGCAAGTGCGTCAACCACAAAAATGCAATGTTGTCTAATTTGTGAAAGGGAACAGTCTCAAAAATCACAATGAGATACTGGTCGAGGCTCATGGAGATGGATAGCCGGACACTTAGCTGGACAGTTGCTAAATATCATAAAAATTACCACAGAACTGAATCATCTTTCACACTTTTTTTGAGATATCAACTTGGGGTGATCCATAACGGTATGGGTGGCCGTCTCATGGGAGACATTCAGTCAAATGGTTGTTCTCCATGGTTGGATAAATGCCAAGGAATTCTACAGGATCAGATCTACCCTAATGAGTTACATATTTGTAAATGTGTAAAATGTGACTGCAAAGCGTGGCATAAATAATTTATCGGCTTCAAAATTGTTTTTTGATTCTTAATGCTGGCAATCTAGTGTAAGTAAGAGTCAGAGGACATTAAGGTCAAATGCATCTGGCTCCCCTAACAGAACAACTGGTCGCCCCCCCCCCAAGCTGAAATAGTCTGGAACCTCCACTGCTGCAACCTTGCAGTAGACAAGTCATCACAAAAAATGGTGAATGGATGGATGTAGCGGATGGATTCATTGTCACAAAGTGCACCGTTTTCCAAATGAACATGTCAGCCACCAAAAGGACCATCTTTGATTGTACACTGAATCTCCCGTATTAGCCCATGGTTCAGGGGGCAATTATGACTGGCAGCCCCTGATGGCTCAAATGAGTGTCCTTCTTCTGTTAATGGGAGGAGGACAACCAGCATGGGCTCAGCATGGACCTGGAACAGTATCTGCAAGCTGGCTGGCTACCAGCACCCATGGGTACAAGGTCTCCCTTCAGGTGCTTACCCTGCATACGCAATACCAACTAAATCACACGGCGGACATTGTTTAGTAGAGAAGCACATCTGCTGCCTTCGGCCCCCTGACAAACACAAATAACACTGCATCAAGAACAGCCCAACTCAGAGAACAAGATCGATACTGAAGGCATCTCAGAGATCATCACGGATAGCTTAATATTCCCAGCACATTTCCGTGCATCCACACCAATATGCAGAAGTAAATGGTGAAAGACTGACAATATGAAGAATAGAAGTTATTGACGTAGGTAATTTCAGCACATCATAAATATACGCATGCAACATTTCCAGGAAGTGATGGCGGACAGACCGACCCAACCCCAGCTGGACTCCCTTTGAGCTGCGGATGCAGTCTCCTAGCAACCAGTCACACCAGCCGTCAGAAAGGAGCGGGGAGATAAGGTGCACTGCAGAACTGGGGAGGTGTGGGGGGGGGGGGGGGGGCGCCATGGACGGTTAAACAAAAGCCAGGGGTGTGGTGGTCCGG
>JAODKC010000002.1:2353196-2365701 GCA_026777985.1 Mormyrops attenuatus | reverse complement strand
CAGCCCCCCCCCACCCCCCCACACCCGCCGTCCTAAGGCCGGGGGGATATCCGGGGCACGGCATACCTGGGGTGGTTGGGGGGGGGGGGGGTCGACATTAAGATTCTCTCTGCAATAGCACGCCTGCACACAAGCGAAGGCACAGACCCAGAAATGCGGAGTCGGCATTTGAGGAGCAGCAGGCTGGGTGTGAGCTGCAAGGTCACTGGAAGGGTGTAAATGGGGAAGGGGGGGGGGGTTCACTGGTGATGAAAACGCACGGATATTTTAAAATAAACCAACAATATAGACAGAAATGCCGGGATCCACTAATCATTTACACGGATCACCCATAACATTAGAACCACCTGCCTAATATTGTGTTGGCCCCCCTCGTGCTGCCAAAATAGTTCTGACCCATCAATGCATGGACTCCACAAGACCTCGGAAGGTCTCCTGTGCTATCTGGCACCAAGATGTTAGCAGCAGATCCTGTTAGCTGCACAGTGGGGCCTCCACGGATCGAGCTTATTTGTCCAGCAGGTCTCACAGATGCTCGATCACAGTTGGTATACTCGCTCTGCAACAATGTTTAGGTAGGTGGTACATCCACACGAATGCCAGGACTCAAGGTCTCCCAGCAGAACATTGTCCAGAGCATTACACTGCTTCCACCGGTTGGCCTTCCTTGGACCACTTTTGTACACCAGGTACATCTTACAAGACCAGCATTTTAGGAAATGTTTGTACCTAATCTAGCCATCACAATTTGGCCCTTGTCAAAGTCGCTCACTTCCTTACACTTGCCCATTTGTCCTGCTTCCAACACATTAACTTCAAGAACAGCCTTGCCTAACATATATTGGCACCCATGACAGGAGCCATCGTAATAAGATAATCAATGCTATTCACTTCACCTTCAGTAGTTTTAATGTTATAGATGATCAAAGTATGTATTAACCTAGTCAAAATACTCAGCAATTAAATCTCATATCATCATCATCTCATATTTACAGTTTCCAGATATTAATATTTGTGTCGACATAATCACAACAGTAAGTCGTGCAAGTGTGTTATAAATGGACAATAATTTAATGTCACAATTACATGTGAGAAACTGATGACTCACAGCTACCTGGCAAGATCAGAAGGCAACAGAGATGACACAAGGATGCAGCCCATTTAAATGGGTCTGCACCGTGTCCGTTTCAAGGAAAAGCTGGTTTGAAGTTTAAGCAGTTTGCTCCTTCTTAGCACCACAGAACAAAATCCATCAGTGGTCATTTCTGCCCATCAATGCTTTTTCCACTCATTTCAAACATTAAAAGGCAAGTACTGTGAATAGTCTGTAAAACAAATGGCCTTTTAAGTGAAAACATGAAAACATCCGTGCATGTTTGCATTTCACGTTGAAAAGATTGAGGGTTCAAGGTCAAGTAAAGGTCATTCTCAAACTTACCACAACAAACTCTGTAGAGGGGTAAAGTCAATATAGTGAAGTGCCTTTTTGTTTAGCACCTAATAAATGCTGCATTGTCCTGTCTCTGAGTTTGAATCCCATCACCAGCAGAGTAATCATACCGCTGTTGGATCATTAAGCAAGGCCCTTAAAGTTCTGGCCCCAAATTCTACTCCCACCTGTATATGTAATACTTTGTAAAAGGCAGTCAAATAAAATGCGTAATCCTATTCATCTGGGTAGTAAACGTATATTTGCTCAGAAAAAAAACACAAATTAACATTAGAACATATACACATTCATAGTAACACAATAAAAAGCTAACAAGAATTTCTTCTGTTCTCCTATAAGCTGCAAATATCTTATTGGATGGCTAGATGAACACCCAGTTCCCAAACCTCTCCTCAGGGGCACCGCACCGTGTGCTTCTTAAATTTCTCCACCAGATCAATTAATTAATTAACTGGATTTGTAAAGAAATTAATGAGGTATTGATTAGCCAATCGAGGTGTGGTAGTGGTCAAGTCAAAAAATACACTGGGGCATTGGACGGTTGCCCCAAATCCTGGGGTGATTTAGGAGAGGTTTTGAAAGCTGACACACTCTGGCAGACATAATATCATAGTTTTACACCAACATGAAGATCATTTAAACATCATAGTTTTTTGATTGTGTAGGACTTTTTCACAGTACTGTATGTATGTGTAGGATAGCATGAGGGCATATGTGACAACCAAAGATTCTCTAAATTGTCTGTACAGTACTATTGTTGGTGTGTAAAGTTATGTGCTCTCTGTTGGACTGGTATCTTGCCCAGGATGTTCCCCAGCCTAATGTCCTACGCTGCCTGTGGACCTGGCCAGGATAACCCTTTGGGAGATAAACGAATGGACTTCGTCGCAAATATGTCACATGATACAGCTGCATGTAACACAGCTCTTTCCTCAACCGAGTTACTACGCAATAAACAAGGACATATAAATGAAGAATTTCTTTATCTTCATCGTGACAAGGTACAACTAAACTCAATGTAGGATACCACCCTTTTTCTTGATTACAGTTTTGTTTCATCAGTTAAGAAGGCCATTATAAATAGCTTTTTAGTGCCTATTTAAAACTTTTTTTTATAATTCTTTTTGTATGAGTCTTAGATCCTGAAAACCTATCTACCATGGCATTGATGAGCCTAAAAAGAATGAACTCGTTTTGACAATCCTTTCTATTGGGCATTATTTATGTAAGCTCAGGTCGCCATGGACATCAAAGGAAGCCAGAGCTTTCATCCTGTCATTGACTGTGTGCTAAATAATGGCATCCACTGTGGACGACCATATAAAGCAACCTGATGATTCATCGCTGTCCCAGGGGGCTAAACCTGTACCAGAATCTGTCCCTGCACCTTGAGCACTTGGCAGGACTAGCATGATCTTAGATATAGTCCAGATTCATTAAAAACCAGAGCAACTCCTCAAGAATACCCTCAACTTTGATACAATGAGACTAATATATCATTGATACATTGCAATACTGTAAGTTGTTTGTCTACTACTATGAAATAATGATTTACTTGTGGCTCTCAACTGCACCTCATCCCAGTTAAACGAATATTCCAAGTCTACAAGAGCATCTCTTTTTATTTCAGTGACAGATGGTAAGAATGCCTGTGAGAAAATGTAATATACTGCCAGTTTTACAATATATAACCACTACACTTTTTCTTGCGTAATACAATGCCAGACCAGAAGGTGCAACTGAAGTCAACGAAGTGGATTGGAACTAAAAACAAACCACTGTCTGAAATCTCACTCTTTAAAAATTGACAACAAAAGTGTAAATTATGTAACCCATGAAAATCACACAAAATAAAACTCTGACACACAAGTTATGTTTAAACCAATCACAGCGATTCTATAGTCGCTGCTGTGTCCATCATGGAAGGAACCAAATGATGATTAATCAATAACAGGGAAGAAACACAGCATGTCACAAATTTTGTGAGCCATTTCTTTTCAGTGACAGCTGAACAGAAGCTTCAGAAGAGCCCTGAAATGACTGAGCATATTACGCTCTCCACCTTCAGACTGCATAGAGACACCTCGTGCCTGATTAATTCCTTATGGTTAACTGACCAATGCTGAGTAAAGAATGATCGGTTAGGGCAGTACCCAGAAGAGGATGAAGTAAGGAGGACTTGATTCCAACCCAACAAAGTATATAAAGACCCATGAGGAACATGACATCTTACTATACAATCAGAAGAGGCAAACATCAACCGTGACTATGTCTTGGCAATATCTCAAGGTGTCCCAATAACGATGCAGTCAAGTGGAGAAATTTGTTTCATGGAGTGCAGTTCATTCCTCCAGAGCAATGGCTCTCGACCTCTTTTATTTAAGGACACTGGTTATGATATTATTTCTCTTGTATGAATTCTGCACTGATGACGAAAATTGCTAGTGATTATTATTATTATAAACATTTTAATTTGGCTACACTGTCAAAAAATGTAATTTCTTTTCATCATGAGTCAAGCAACGTTTCGCTCCACTGTCCATTACCACTCTTTTTAATAAGTTTATGATATTGCTCTTAAAGCAGAAGGTGAATGTTACTGTAATGAACAAAAAATCTAAAACCTATTTGGCCAACAGCTCTATAATCAGAAGCTTGATGACCATTAAACATGTGCTTAAAAACTAAAAAGATCCTCATTTTAAGATATTACCCTTCAACAAAACAAGACAAATATTGCAAATTACGGCGTTTTTAATAATGTTGTAAACCGAAATGAACCAAATAACGACGATTCTTCGCCTTTCCCCTCCAACTGATAACTGAATGACTTTTAACTGTGAATTCTGGGATTCTGTGTAACATCACAACCAAAGCTTTTGCAGTGTTTTGACCCAGGAAAAAATACTATTGGTTTCTATGAAAAATCTTAAATAAAGCCCTAATATTTATGCACAATTAAAGTATATCAGTATTAATGGTATTGTGTCATCCTATATCTGGTTTTGAAAAAAATATTGATACACAGTAAAAATTCGATACAGGTTACTGCCCAGCCCTAGCTTTACCAATATTGTATTTTTTTTCTACTCTTTTCAAATAAATTGTGTGCCCCCCCCACTGGACTGTAGCCCCTCAGCACTAGAGAATCCCCCACCTAGCTGCTGTGTTGCTTGTCCAAATCCCTAAAATTACATTGTACATAATCTGTATGTTTTATGTCATTATTTGGGCAGGATACTGATACAGTATTAGCAATTTTGCAAGGGTTTACTACCTTAAACCCCCATAGATATCCTTGTTTTCACTGTTATATACTAATATCATTACTTGAGTGTTATTGCTGCCGGCCCTAACATTTAAAATAATCCTTACTTATGCATGAATTAAGGTGTACAGTAATGAGTCTTAGATAATGCCTCTTTAAAATGTGTTCATAAAAGTACACAATGTCTTCACATGGGGGTTGGTTTTCTGGCTGCATAGGTACATAAAAACAGTGATAAATGTTTCAAAAGTAACAGATCAGGGCTAACAAAGCCCTAAATTCATCAGTAATGTATCAGTAGTAGTCTGGAGAAAGCTACTTTCTATAAAGTATACACCCACTGAAATATTGTCAGGAGACTAAAGATTTCAAGGATCAAAGGGACTACTGTTTTCAGTTTGATGTCATGGGGTTCTATTGTTGCAGCCATTATTCAGGTGGTTTTTTTCAGGTAGAAATGCAATTAAATGGAGAACTAGCAGGACTGTGACCCATGATATTGTCTATCCTGCATTAATGCATGCAACTACCCGTGTCATTTCCTGTAACGCTAATGCTAGCGACTGTGAGTCTTCTCATTTGAGGCTAAGTGCATCTCTGGTTTGACATGAGTGATGTGGCCATGGATTACCTGCTTTCCGTCCAGCGTGTAGATCTTCTTGACCACGCCGCTCTCCAGCTTGATAGCCTCGGTGATGTCGGTGAGCACCTGCTCAAAGGAGTGCGCCGTCTTCTTGTTCAGCAGCACCCTGACGGCCTTGCGTGGCTTGGAGCCGCTCCGCATCACCGTCACCAGCTTGGGCCGTACGAAATCCTTGCTCTCCTTGACCTCGTTGACCCCCTTGGCACTGGCCAGCGACTGCAGGCCCCTCTGGGAGGCAGAGGCCTTGACATTCACTGACCAGTTAGGGTTAACATTCTTTGTGTAGTCCACTTTCTTGTAGTAGTTCTCTGAGGCACAGACGTAGCTCTCTCCTGCGAAGGAGAACATGAAACATGGGTGATGAATTGACCCAAACAGTGTCGCTTTTGAACCTGAGACAATCTACACGTCTCTTATTATATATAAAGCATATCCCTTATACATTGTTAGGGATAAATAAAGCACGTTCTGAAACACGGCATCCTGTGTAGGAGCATGGTGGTGCAGTGGCTAGCGCTGTAGCCACATACCTCTGGGACCTGGGTTTGACTCTTTGCTGGGGTTCTGCGTGTATGGACTTTGCATGTTTTCCCAATGTCATCATGGGGTTTCCCCTGGGTACTCCAGTTACCCCCCCTCACAGTCTAAAAACATGCTGAGGTTAACTGGCATTACCAAATGGTGTATGAGTGTGCACCGCATTGGACTGGTGTTCTGTGCCTGTGGGCTCTGGGAAGGGCTCCAGACCCCCCACTACCCTGAATAGGACAAGTGGGTACAGAAGATGGATGGATGGATGGACACCATGTGAATCCAAATACATGAAACAAAATTACAAATAACTGCCAAATCTCTGCAACACAAACAAAATAACCTAATTTTTGCGGCTAAACAAGTACATTTATCTAACAAAACCTACACAACTTGCAGTTAGCCAGTTTTTATAGCTCCCTTATTAAAATGTATAACAGGTTTGTTCCTAAGACCTTGAAGTTCTTCAAAGGTGCTTGAAGCCCAAATCAAAAGAGCATTTTCACTCTAAATAGGAATACCCATTACCGAACCCCAGGTCATTAAAGGCAAACAGCACAGGGCCCTATGGCAGGGATCCCAGATAATGCACAATCAAATGTAAAATGACAAAAGCAATTCAGTAAAACATCAATTAAATGTCCCATTGAAACACATAAAAAAAATACGGTTGCGAAGTTTCAAACTTGCTTTTTTAGGACATAGTGCAGATACGCTCCATCTG
Organism: Mormyrops attenuatus; assembly: GCA_026777985.1. Taxonomy (NCBI): domain Eukaryota; kingdom Metazoa; phylum Chordata; class Actinopteri; order Osteoglossiformes; family Mormyridae; genus Mormyrops; species Mormyrops attenuatus. The sequence continues at coordinate 2,359,085 of JAODKC010000002.1, read as the reverse complement.
ATCCTCCTCTAAATAGGCCAGGGAACATTTGTGTGCACCCCGCAGCACCCTGGCACCATAACAAAGATTTCGGGAGATGGAGGGACATGGAAGTCCATCATCCCCTTAAGCAGCTCGCACTGCCTCGCAAAACCATCCACCTGCTTCCTGGCTCTTTAATGTCTAGGTCGCGTTCTGAAAAAGGACGGCATGTTTTATTGTCTGAGCAGAACACGGCGAGCCGTTAACGACGTCTGTCGGATGGGCAAACTGTTGCAGGGATGGGCTGCCTAATTAAGGATGGCACAGGAGATGAGGCATATGGCACCCGGGCCCGATGACAGAAGCGATGCGATTTCGCTGGATGCTGTGCCATTACACATGTGATTAGGATGACAACTAAAGTCAACTCCAGTAACTCACCGAACCACTGCACTTTGGGAATGAAACAAAAAGCTAAATAATTATTAAAGCCAAATATTAAAGCTGAAAGCATTAGACCAACATATACTCAGAGATTTTCATCTCAAGGGGAGCATTTTTCAGTGGCTGGTTGCTACTGCTGCTACCATTTCCACAAACTGACACGGAAGTCTGAAATAGCCTTGGCTATTTGGCATGTTTTGAGTGTGGTTGCATGAGGGCAGATCGTTTTGGCAAGTATGAAGCATTTAAACTGGATTTTAAACTATGAGATGTGTGTGACATACCACGTATAAAAGTATTACAACTATTAAAACTACAGTTGGAGGAGCAACAACAATCATACTCTGTCCATCCATCCATCCATCCATCACACGGTCATAGGAGGGTCTGAAGCAACATATCTCAGGCAGCACAGGACAGATAATAATAAGAATAAGAACTACTGCACTATTTAAATTGTCTTTAGTACTGTACTGTCTATCCTGTCGTTAATGTTGCTCTGTGGGTTCAGAAGGAACTCTGCTTCATTTCACTCCGTATTGTACATGGCTGAGAGAACAATAAAGCTTTATTTGAATTTACTTTATTGAATGATAATAATAATCATCATCATCATCATCATTCTTCATCACTTTGAGTATTCATGTAGTGTCTTATTGTTCAGAATAACGTTAACGCAGAGCAACAATATCTCAAGTCCATTTCAGCTGTCTGGGTCAGTGTGCCGGACTCACAGCTTGGACATATTAATTCATGACAGCTGAAGCTGAACTAATTATAAAAATAAAATAGGAAAGCTTATGTTTGGAAACCATTCTCCAGACAATGTTTCTCTTTAATCTGAATATAATTAAAACTGTCAACTTAATAAAAAAGCAATTGTAATGATAAAACTATCCATTATGAGTCATAATGGTGATAATATAAAATATTAAAAATATAGTTAATTAAGACTGGAGTATGCGCAATGACACAGAGGGTGATAGCTCATCTGTTTCCAGTGATAGCAAACCTTATAATAATTCAAATAATTTCGCACGATTCATTGTTTTTATCATATCAAAATGCATCCAGTGAACAAAAGCCAGGCTAGCTTCAGATTCCGTTTTTGCTAGTAAAAAAAATCCCTTATTCTGTTTAAAGCTGACTCCTGACCAATTTTCGCCAGAATTTTTTTTAGCAAGTTTTGTTCTACTTCCTGCAAAAAGGTGCAGTCTGCTGGATGATATGGAGATGGTTTGTCAATGGAAGCTTCACCTTAACCTTAGATTCAACAGAGTGGCAAAAAACGCACAACAATCAGTGCGACATCAATCTTAAGTCCTCCCTATAACACTCTGAGCGAGGAAAGGCAGCCTTTAGTACCACACAATAAGGAGCAAGAAGCATTGATTTTATAGGTTTAGAGGCAAATGACTTGACATATCCATGATTCATCAAGTGTGGAATTTGACATGGGCAACAAACAAGCAGGCAGGCTTTTCCTGCTTCAGTCCCGTGTGGCAGGACGTGCCAATATCATTAAGGGACAAGAAAAGCAATGGAAGATGTCTGTGTCTCTATGGGACATTAATTCCCCTTGACTTCTGCTCCTAACCCTGTACTAGTGTCCATCAACAGCATCGAGCCATTCAGAAGAGCACCAAGATCCAAGGCAAAGAGCAGCGACTCAAGGCCCCAAATCAGCTCAAGAGCCAAATGGGTAAATACGACAAACTCGCTTTAAGGAAAGATTCAATATTTTGAATTAATGTACCATCAATTATTTTTTTAAAATTGAAATATTTCTACATCAATACCTCTATTAACTAATCTAATGTACCGATGCTATGTCATTAAATTTATAACAAAAAAATACTTAAGATAGGACAAAATGTGGTATTTTTTCAACACTCCTGTTTTATAATCAAGATCTAATGGAATGGAATGAGAAAAATAGAATAGATAAGGCAACTAAAAACATTAAAATGCTAAATTACGATTCATAGCTGGTCTGGGGATGGATTAGCATCACATATGCACTGATCATTTTATGCTTTTGATGTAGGGTTCAGAAAAAGTGTAAGTGGGAAAGATGATGCTGCATGTGGCTTTAAGGGCTCCGTCCCGCTGAAACCCATCAAACAAGAAACTAGATTCAAACATATGGAATGTAAATTACATACTTCTACATTCTCTTTGAGTATTCAGCAAAAAATACAGCACAGAGCCAGCTTGCTAATAACATAATAGTAATGTCTTCTACATTCAGATGACTAGGAGATCAAAGTGAAATTAAGTGAACCCTTTGGTCCTTGAAATGTTCAGTTTCAGACCAATATGTCAGTGAATGTTGTGGTTTCCATCAACTGCATGACATACATAAATATTTTATTCTGTTTTTGTGCAATGTCTATCACATGGATAGTACTCCATTCATTCCTCAGATCTCTCCCAGATTTATATACTTGGCCCAGTAAACTTGAAATATAAACCATTAATGGGCAATGCGTTACATTAAGTGAACCTTCATAATGCCTTTATAATGCATCCATAGAACATTTATTGACCTGTCAGTCGTATATTAAAGCTGTTAAGGGATGTTATGATGTTAAGGTGTACTTACATGTTGCTTATGAATGTTCTATGAATGTATCATAAATGTGTTATGATGGTGCACTGAATGTTCTATGAATGCATTATGAAGGTTTGCTTTATATAAAGCATTGCCCGTTATTCAAAGAAAGTATAAATCAAGAAGAGTACCCCACAAGATTTGTTCCCATCGCTTATTACATGATCTTTCCCGCACAGAATTTCATCTTGCTGCAACATCCATCGTATATCATGGCCGAGGTAGCAGGAGGTCAGGGGCATATCCTAGATAGCACAAGTGACACACAGTTCGCAATTCATTGTCCCTAACTGACCTAAGCGTAAGTCCTTGGACTGTGAGAGGAAAGCGGGCTACCCAGAAGAAAAGGACAACGTGGGGGAGAGCCCACAGGCTCTGAGACGGCCAGGCCCGGAGGTGAGAGGCTACAGTGGCAGCCCCTGAGCCAGCAGGCCAGCCTCAAGCTGGGATGCTAAAAACAAAATGCTGGTTTAACTGGAACAAAACACTGCTGCACGATGGGGCACATGCAGGATTTTATGTCAGCGCCCCCCCCCCCCCGACCCACAACCTGTCTGTTGTTACAGAATTGTATTTACAGGACATGATAGAAAGAGGGGGTACAAAAACAGGTGTTTAAGTTTACAGTATATTTGGCATTTCTTGCACTAGAAAATGAGTTGTTTGTTCTGCAGAGTAGATGTGAGAGTCCCATTTCAGTGAAGATCATATTGTTAGTGGCACACTGATGTGGACATTTTGACCAATACCCGTAACTGATATATTTTTGTGTAATACCGCTGATATAGATAACCAGCTTACCTCTGAGCCACTTGTCGATCTAAGGGTCAGATTTAATAACAAATTATACACATGTAGCTCCCTTATGAGTGGTGAATGAGTCAAATAAATCCCTCGCCCTCCACTACGGAAATTGCTTGATCGTTCGAATCCAATTATCTCGGTATTTTGTGGGTTTTTAACTCCAATGTCTCTAACATTGATTTTCGATAAAGCTTTAATATCGGCCTGAAATATCGGTATGCATCTTCATAATGACAGTATATAATGCCAAATAATCATAAAGTGAGAAATGTATTGCACAATAATGTGTGTGATCAAATCGCAATCTTTATTCTGAGGGGAAAAAAAAACGCACATGATTCATATTTTACCCAGAATCAGGTGGCAAAAAAAAAAATGACGTTAGCCAAATAATAAGTCTAAATGCTATGGGTGTACACAGTGCCTACAGGCGTGCAGCTACAGGCACCCATGACTGCAAAAGCAATTTCAAGTCACTGTCTGTTAAAAAAAAATCATATAAAACCATTGTATTTCTGATGAAAGAAAAACAATTCATAAAGCATAAAACATAGATCAACCATAGATCAAAACACAGGTCACATGGGCAACCAATAATAATCGTAAACTAGTAAAGCATTCATTAATAACTTCAGTCATTTATAAAACCAAACTCTTTAAAAAAAAATCACAGTAATGGCCGTGACTGGCATGAACTCGGTGAACTCCACGACGGCCTTACCCTCCAGGAGAAATCCTGCCAGCCCTGGCCCAGGGGCCAGCCAGGGACCTCTGGCTCAAAGCCCCTCACTTTAATCCCCCCCCTAAAATATGGCCGGGGAGAAGCCCATCTGCTAAAACAAAGCCGGGTGGCTCAGCGACTCTGCGGGCAGCCATTACACCTCGTGGCTGTGAGGCTGCGGGTTCGAATTGGTTCCGCTGTTAAAGGGTACTTGTCTTAGTGTTTCCATGATTTCGCAGGCGTGCTGCTACATGCTAGCATGACGTGCTGTTCAAATGAACCGGTGATGCTCTTAGCCTGTCGTGTGAGCCCTCACCTGCGATGGGGCAGAGTGGCGTCCAGAGCATAAACGGATTATTGCACTAGAACTGGACCCGTTGACAGATCTAGTCACTAACCGAACTGCCAAGCTTTACAATGATAACCAATTAAATCGGCATACCTTTCTATTAGAAGATACATTGACCTGTCAGTTGTAACTCATTGATCCTATATGGATTCTCCCACTTAATGTACTTTTGAACCTGCAGTTAGTGGAAGCATGTGTTTCTTATTTAAGGTCAATCAGCACTATGTAATATTTAATGGTTCTCAGTGGGAACGTCATTTGGCACTACCTTCAAAGCACTCAATTACGTAAACAGGCCTCTTTTTGTCATGGGGCCAAAATGGAAGCCAATAATAGGACTTTAGTCTCAAGCTTACCTTAAGAGTTATATATACAGTACAGCAAAACATTGTTATAGACCTGTATTGCTATAGATCTGTAAAGTTTTTGTGTCTTATTTGTAGTTGTATGTTCAGCTTAGGTCAATGTCAGGTCTGTGTTCAATTCAACACAGTTCAATTTATTGCCCATAATAACTGCCCAGATGACTTCATATATGTGTGTATAAACAAACTGTGCAACCAGAAAGCGACAGGAGATAGATGAGAAGAATAAAAACTCAGAGGAAAACAGAATGTTATATGATGATATCGGAATTATGAGTAATAAAAATGATGTGGTGGTTATGGGTGATTATAATTTACCTGCGATAAAGTGGGACATAGTCTCTGGCTCTTCTGTAAATGAACTTGAGATGGTGGAATTAGTACAGGATTGTTTTTTTACTCAATTTGTTAATACCCCTACTAGGGGAGGAGCCCTTCCTGATCTTGTTTTCCATAATAACCAGGGTAGGATTGGAAAATTAGAGGTTTTAGAACCACTGGACGGTAGTGATCATAACATGGTTAAATTTGAGGTTCATTTTAGTGTCCGAAGTGCAAAGTCCAAAACAAAAGTATACAGTGTTAGGAAGGCTAACTTTAATGGTATGAGACTGAAACTAGAAACTGTAAA
>JAODKC010000002.1:2342593-2353096 GCA_026777985.1 Mormyrops attenuatus | reverse complement strand
TATTAGTTAAGTTCTCCCCAAACGAGCTTGATGGGCCGAATGGCCTCCTCTCATTTGTAAATTTCTTATGTTCTTAACTCCTCAGTCTGGACTAGTAGTATAGATAGAGACCTCCATGGGGAACTGGTGGCCCACCACCCAAACCATTTTCATCTCAGAATTCTGTTGAAAGTCTTCATGAAAAGGAATCATGGGAAATATCTAGAGCCCTAGGAGTCAGGAATGTTGAAGGACCACCCCTCCCCCTCCTTGCAGGCTGTCAGGAGACCCCAAGCGCAAACGACTTACCTTCCTCCAGCTCGTCCATGGACATGATCTTGCGGGAGCCATCGATGGTGAAAATGAAGCGCACCCCCTGTGGCAGGTTGATGTGGTCGGAGAGGGAGCGTGTCAAGTCAGCGAGCAGTGCGTCGAAGGTGCGGAAACGGTCGGTGGCCACCGCGTACACGATGCCCTTGAAGTAGCGATCGCCATTGCGGTAGAAGCGCACCTTCTTGGCCTTCTTCTCGTTGGTGAGCGCCTGCAGCGTGCGCGTCCGGTAGAAGCTGCAATGAGCACTATGCGTGGGGCTGGGCAGCCCGTTGGCACGGGACCCCCGGGGGGTCCGGGATACCTTGTCCCGCTCGTCGAAGTGGCCGAAGTCCTGGTCCATGGCAAGAGGAGAAGGGGACGCCTACGGCGGTTGTGCTGCTGTCAATGCTGGTCCAAATCTGCCAAAGAAACAGACATGTTCTTATTGTTTTTGGTAAGAATAACTATTATGATGGGGGTGGCATAGTGATGCAGTGGTTACCACTGTTGCCTCACTCTTCTGGGACCAGAGTTTGAGCCTCCGCCAGTGTTCCATATGTGTGGAGTTTGCATGTTCTCCCTGTGTCGTTGTGGGATTTCCTCTGGGTGCTCCATTTTCCCCCCACAGACCAAGAACATGCTGTCTGTGTGCGTTAATGGTGTGTGAGTGTGTCCTTCAATGGGTCGGTGCCCCATCCTGGGTTGTTCCCCAGGTTTGTTGCCATTGATACAAGTGCATTGGAATCTTGCTCTCCTATGAGACACATGCACATACATGTACATGAAGGTACATCAGATCGGAGCCCAGGGTCAGCTCCCCTGAAGCATTTTTGGGGGTTAAGGAACGATGCTCAAGTGCCCAACAGTGATGCAACTACTCTGTTGACAATGGCATTCAATCCGGTGACCTTCTGATCACAGGCACTGTGATCCCACAGAGTTTAGGGATATATTAACAAAATCCATCCATTCAACTTATATTCACCCACTTCTCCTATGCAGGATCTGCAGCCTATGCCAGAGGCTACAGTCACAAGGCAGGGAACAACCCAGGATGGGGCATCAACCCATTGCAGGGCACACTCACACCTATGAGAAATTTGGAATCTCCAATGCACCTTAGCATGTTTTTGGACTGTAAGGGGAAACCGGAGTACCTGGAGGAAATCCTACCATGACACGGGGAGAATATGTCAATTCCACATACGTGGAACTGGGGCAGGGAACTGAACGCTAGTTTTGAGAGCTGTGAGGCGACCATTGTGCCACCGTGCCAATCCAAGTAATAAAATACAAACAGAATATCATAAAGTGAGAGGTTTGTTTAATTTTTATGTTTTTTAAGAAAAATCATCTTAAAGTTATCCTTGGTACATAACCAAATTCATATAACAATTTCAGTATGTCTCCCAGTAACAGTGTCCCAGAATACTGTTCAGCCAGCCAACCAAACAACTCGATATGGCCGGATATCAGATTACTTGGCTACTACAATAACATTTTAGACAAACACCAACATTCACAACAGCTGAAACTAAAGAAAACAAAGACGTATCACAGCGAGATCTACCCGCTGCAGACCAACAATCTGAAGGCCAAGGCATACAAGATCTAAGTAGCATTTAATATATATACACATGTCAGATTTCTCTGTACACCTATGCCAACACTGCTCAAAAAACCTTCCGGTGCTCATGGACACTACAGAGGAGGATTGGGTGTTTCCTCCAGGGGAATATATGATTTCCTGAGATGAAGTGTGTTTGGCCCCTTGCCTACAGTTAGAGCTGCTGGTATCGATTCAGTTCATTTCATATAAACCGCAAAGAAAGTCAGTCTTATTGCCTGTTAAATATGTAGATCTGCAAACCTCGCAAGGCAGAAAAGGCATTTGACTGAGCGATATATGTGTTTTGTTGTCTGCTGTTATCAGTAGCAGAATATGGTTATTAAGTGAACCGACCAAAGCAGAAGCCTGTGTGGACTTGGTAGATTTGGTAACCTAGATTCTGCTACTGATGATGGAAGGATTGTTGTCTTAATGCTACTATATTTATGAAATAGCAGTGCAAGTAACCCAGCCATCTGTAAATGAATTATAGCACAGGATATATAGTTGTCAGTCCCGAGTTTAAATAAATAAATAAATTTGTATTACCGAAACATGTTATGCAGTGCACTTTCAGTGTGGCAATTGCTTAAAAACAGCCAATTTGCAGTTGGGTTTAGCATCGAACAAACAGGTCCATCTTTCATTATGTCAGTAACTCAAGTAACTACAGAGGTTCGTACAGAGTTAAATCGACAGCATTATAGCCAGAAAATAGATTAATGTTTAAGGAACTGGATTTTCAGTCATGCCGTTGCAAGGGGATTGCAAATCTCAGGAAAAGGCACTTAGCCCAGAAAGCTTCAGTATATATCCAGCTGTATAAACGGAAAAAGGGTGCATATATAAAATAATAATGTCTGTGTTACTCCAGTTGTATCCCAGCCTTGTCGAAATGTGAGGAATTAATTTTTTTATGGTGTCTCGGAAGAAAAGATGGCAACTCCCGCAACCAGAGTATTTTCTTGCCATTTTAGCCCTATTTATCTACAAATCCTTGAATCACCAAAAGTTATAATAACAGTAACAGCAATGAAAGCGTATTTAAAATTTTTCTTCGAGAATACTGGATATCTAATTTTCCCTGTCTTCAGTCACAAAGAGTGAATAGGGGGTCCCCCCCCCAGGCAGAATGAGCAAAGTCTGACACTGTATGCTGTGGAAAGTAGTAGCCAAGCCAGACTCTCTTCACAAACATCTGCTCCTTTCAAACACAAACAAGTCTTTTTCTTACTCGCCCAATGCGTCTGAGTCTCTGGCATACATGTGCGGACATTCTCCGGACAGTCTTTGGACTGTACTCTGGACATCAGAACAATCTGCGGATCAGGATAAAAAGACAAGCACACACCCCCCCTCCCCACCTCCTCACCTCCCCACAACCACTGACTGTTTTCTTTTCCTGTCCTGTGCCTTTAAGGCTCATGATTTAGGAGTCGTGGTAGGAAGCTAAAGAACTGATATCAGTTACAGGCCCAGATTGAAGGGCTGACATGGGTCCATGCCAGAACCCGACCGAAGAGGTCCTGGCAGAGTTGCAGAACCAGAACCTATACTGAAATAGTTTAAACCATCTGGAATGTGATGCCTGTGTAAGTGCTTTCCTTGTGCAGAGGGGGCGTTTCCACACTAAGGGCCGAATTGCTAAAATTCCAAATAATATGCAAGCCATCCTATCATCGCGTCTGGATTGAGAAAACAGCTGAAAATTTGTAGCATTCTACTTTCAAGCTCTCAGAAGAAGAAATCACATCACCAAGTAGCCTAAGAGTGCCCAAGTGTCACAAGTTAATATGCTATTTCTAAATCTGCTTTAGCTGTATGGAGTGAATTTTGTGTTTTAAATATCCTGTCTCTGGGATCTTTGTCAGTCTATGACTGGATATGTGCATAGGTAAACTGGGCCATTGATTACCTTCATACTGCTATTCTGATATGCAAATGCAGTCCCCAAGCGGTGTCCCACAATCCCTCAGCCGAGTCACATGACTCCAAAAAACTACAATGTCCTGTAATGCTGTGGTTTTGAACCTTGGTACTAGAGACGTAACGCATATGTTTAGTTTTGTTTCCTGCAAAGTTTTTCGTGTTTCCAATCAGGACATCAAATGGAGGGTTCAAGCCAATCAAAACAGTTCGACCAGCAATTTTTTTTTCAGGGGTAAACTTATTTTGATAAATGTTCAAATGGGATACGTTTTAGGAAACAGAAACATGTTTAGATAAACACGTATTCAGTTTTACTTTATAGGAAAAAATACATGGAGCTGAAGATTTACTTTAAAATAAGTAGAATGACGGTATTCAGCCATTCAGCAGCTTAGTGAAGGATACTTAATTAAGAGCTGAAACGAAAACCAGCAGGAACATTCTGATTCCAGAATCAAAGCTGGAAGCCACTGCACTAGGGACCACATTTGCCTATTAATTAATGTGTGCACTGAGTGTGTGTGCACTGAGATTTACCATCGTACAATGTCATATCCCAAAGATAAGTATGATTAAGGTCTAAGACTGGTGGATTATTGTGATCAATGGAATTCTCTAACTTTATCTGGCTGAATTGTGCCTTCCTATATAAAAATAATTCTCACCGGTTCAATTGGTTATCTATGTTCATTTCATCACGTTTTATCTTTTTCCGAGTTTATTCCACTCTTCTCCTCCCAAAAGAACAAAAACACAGATAACTGTCATAATTAAATGAAAACAAAAACCATGCAGTTAGGTAAAGTTGGTTCTTTCATTGAACAACCCAGAAACATTACTGCCAGTGTATTACCTGTCTTTCTTGGGCCTGATACTAAGAAAAGTATCTTTTGATTATGTGCAGAAGTGCAGTGAGGTGGGAACTGAAGAGCCAGAGCGAGAAAACTGGATACAGCTCACATCAGTGCTCCGCTAATCGCTGACACAAAATCAAGTTTCAGATAAACGGTTCCAAGACACAGCCAGACCACGCCACTCAGCCTTTTCTCGGCACACACAGCTACGCCTTATTTTTGCGTTCATATTTTAGCTACATATCGCCAGACTCCAGTGCAGCTCCTCAGCTTGAAACGCTCTGACTGCCATATCCGACATTCAGTGCCTTCCAAGGTAGCCTGGGGGAACATCCAGGACTGCAGCCTTGGACTTAGGGCGGCTTTTTCAGTCACAATGAGCGACGTGCTGAGAACGCCCACCTCACAGGCGTAGCTGGTGGAAATCAGACCTTCGGAAACTCAGCTATAGGATCTGGCTACAGGAGGCAGATTTTTCTCAAGACAAAAAGAGCTCAGCAAGCCATCAGTGATGCAATCAAAGCCGGTCATTTACAGCATATGCTACATATTCAAAGGCTCTCCTGACTTTCACATGGATCACATATCGCCATTTAGATTCACAAGCCCCTAGTTTTGCGAGATTTCAGGGTCTTGTGGGAGGTGATCTTGCTGACACTGCACCTAGTGATGGAGATTTCCCTCATTTTGGGGGGGGGGGGGTTATTGCAGGGAGTGAGACAGAAAGAGTTGAGATTCTCAAGCCCATCTGCTCCTCTGGGTAGGGGTAATTCATGCTGACCCAGCCCCTGGAGGGGGGGTTGACATCCCATTGTTTCAGGCAGATAGCCCTGCTGCACCCTACCAAAGAAGACCACCTTCGAGATATGACAGCCGGCAGAGGAACCAAAGGACAGGCTTCCCCTCACACACGCAGAACAGCTGTACCTTGTTCTTTTGTGTCACAGGGACACTTTGCCTGGGCTACAGCATTTCAAGGCTGGACCAGTGACAAGCACAGCTTCCATTAGCTGGACTGACGAAAGTCACTGCTCCTGTTCTACAGAAACACTCAGGTATCTCACACTGAATTAACTCATTTAAAATGGCTTGTGGCTGCAGATTGATCTACGTGTCAACCTTGTCAAGCACTAACGGTGATGCATTTCAGTCAATAAAGTTAATTTCTTCTTATTGTAAAAATTCCAATGACCGTAGCTCTGAAAACCGATTTTCAAATATAGATAACAGGAACGCGGCATTTAAAAGTTCCGTAAATTGGATGGATAGGAAGCCGCGTATTTCTAACCACCTGCTCCATTACATAGTTCATTCCTCCATAGGAGCCTCTTCTTCCCGCAATGAATGACCTTACACAAGGACATAAAATAATTCACTGGCATTTCTAACACCGCTTAAAATCGGTGATGTTTTGCAGTCATTTTACGCCCGAATTGCATTTCGGCTGGATGTAATGTGTCTAGCGTACTCACCGGAACGCCTGATCCGGGAGGGTGTGGATGCTGCAGAAGAGCCAGACGATCTCAGTGTCTTTGTCTGCGCTTCAGCCTGGGAGCCTCTGCATGCGTGGTCGGCGCGGCCGCTGGGTCCCAGCGCCGGCGGCTTGGAAACCGCCCTCCTCAACGGCGGTGCGTGCTGCAGCTTCGACGGAGAATAATGGGCGAATAACGAATGACGTAACAATAATAATAATAAATAATTAAATCAAAACTTCAACAAATAACTCATTATGCCCATTGAATCTGCCCAGAATAAGCAGTGCATGGAATAGCCCATTACAGAACTCTGCAGAGTCCTTATTTCTTTATCCATTCGTTAATAATTATTTTACAATGATATTCGATTTTAAACACCTCATATACGACAGAAACCTGTCTGGAAAGATTTTGTTCTGATTTGTGTCTTGTGACAATGTTTAACCTGGAACTTCTCAAAAAAATCCATATTTCCACATGCAGGAGCATGGGTGACGTAATACTATTAGTTCCAGAGAACCCCCTATTTAACTCTAAGATAAATAAGCTTAGAAACAAGTATAAACTAGTTGATTGGGTACTATACTATATGAAAAATACTCGCACACATACTCTGGTTCAATTCTATCGACTGGTTATTTAGTCAGAATATTTCCCTTTGTACAGAAAGACGATTAACTAAAGTACTCGTAAGAGAAAATTAGTTAATTTAACAAAATATTAAATAGGCCTAAATGCTAAATAGATCATAATTGATACTGACTGCAACGGCACAACAGGAATCATATTTTTTTTTTACTTTCCAGCAGTGACGTTTCAATAATACTAATAATTAATATTATTTTTCTTATACAACTGCTTTTGAAAATCACATTAAAATGCGTCAAATAATCATATGGTAGTACTATTTATAGATTTATAGATTGTACATGTGATTAGAGAACCGTTGGTGTAAGGTAAGAGCAACATTTGTAAATTTCCAGTGACTGGAAATCTGAGGTCTGGCCAAAAACCTGCTGATCTTTTAAGGCAAAGCAACTGGTTGCTCTCCAAAAACTTCAATAAGGTCCCTTTTCACATCAACCTCTCTTTAATCATGTGGTATTTTAACACAAAGCCAATAAGTTTATGTAGTGACCAGCTTATTATAATAGTGTTGCTTTTTAGAACATATGGTGACTTGTCTGCCAATATGTGGCAAGTATCATAGACTACAAAGCTTGTCATGCAACACTGCACCTGAACCCTAATTTAGAGTGTGTATTAATGACCAGCTATGTGTGTTTGCTGGTCTCTTTCGCAGCATGTGTGTGGCTCAGTGGGCTAAGCCACTGTGCTCCTGGTTGGAAGGCCCTTGGTTTGAACCCAGCCTTAGCAGAAGAGTCAGAAATCCTTGGGCCTGTGAGCATGGCCTGTCACCCTCAGCTCTTTGGGTGTCACTGCTGCTCTTTGCTTTGGTTCCCCATTATCTGTCTGTCTCATGGAGAACAAGATGGGGTAGATATGAAGAGTTTCCCCATGTGGATCAACAGTGTCCTATTCCATTCTAATGGGAAGAAAATATTACATAATTGCATATGTGTTACCAACTGATTAGTCAAATTGCTATGAGGAATACAGTGCACATGTCTGACAATGAACAAAGCAACACATATAACAATAGATGGGAAAATTTGGAAGCACCAAGTCACATAACACACACACAAGATAATAATTAACTGAATGTCAATGTATATGCAAGTGTTTCTATTTTCATGTTTTATGTGTCTCTTTTAATGCAATCAAGTCAGCTTTGTTGCCTCTTGGCAGATTCAGTGCTTATGAAAATATACAGTATATATAAATGTAGGCTTATAGATAAAAGTATAGATATAGGTACATAGATATAGGTACATAGATATTGGTACATAGAGAAGAAACTCTGCCCTGCGCCCACTGCTGTTGTACTGCTCATTCCAGGGATGCTGTTCATGGCTGTGGTAAGTAAATGCTGTAGGACATAACTGACGGCCTCCTTCAGAAAGAGCCTGTCTGATTGTCTAATCTGCCTGGAATTTATAATCAGAGACGGCTTCTCTCTGACCCCCTTCCCAGGTGTCTGATCGTAGTCACCCTATCCACACTCATCTATAGTAGAAGCTCCCTGCTCTCTGGCTCCCAGCCTATTCAGAATTGGTTTTATGTTCATTTCTTTCACTTTGACTGCTGTGGGCAGGGTTATGCTAGAATTAATTTGACAGCACAGTTCTATAATAAATTTGGTTAAAATCATGACAAATTATTCTTTGTATGATGTGCAAGACGGGTCGGATGAAGAGACATAGAGGTATTAATATTTCTCTCAAAAAGGACCATTGCTTCTATATTAGATCAATTTGCTAAATTATGTTTAATTATCGTTGTATCAGATCAACTAAGAAAGCTGATGTTTCCAGGTGTGGTTGCAACGATATTGCAAATCATTTTAAAAGTTCCTTACTTCTGGACCAAGGTCTGATCAACAGTAAATTATGAGGTTTTACTTTAATTATTCACTTCAGGAATATAATCCTAGAAATGTATATTTCTGGGAATTCATTATGGTTCTCATGACTTTAGTGGGCAAGCTTTGATTTGACCATTAATTGGAACTTTTTTTAGTACAAAAAAAGCTGTTTATGCATTTAATATTACAGTTAACTTTGCTAAATGATGTCACCGCAGTGTCCCTCTTGGGACTGGGGAAAGTCCCCATTCTTTACCACTGCGCTATGTGCTCGTTAGAATTAGGTCAGGAAATTGATCTGACCTGAGTTATTCTGCAGGAGGTCAGTTCATTACCTAACAACCTTTTTTATGAACCCAAAGCTGTAACCTCAACTCAATTCTCAATTCTCAAGAAATTGCATGCATTAAAAATGTGAGTACATGTCATTTTCCCCATGTATCCTATAGCATTCTGATTCGTTCTTCCATGTAGACCATTCATAAGCTCACACAACCTTCATTCATTTATGTAAATGATTTCTTATCCATTTGGGTCAAAGTATGATTCAAATTGACAGCTTGCCTTCCCAGAATGCCACGAGGCCCGGGTGTCTGATCGTAGTCATCCTATCCACACTCACCCACATCAGCTCCCTGCTCTCTGGCTCCCAGCCTATTCAGAATTGTTCACATTTCCAGTTTTCCATTTCTACCATGAGCCAGAAGAGGTTGTGTTTGTTGCTCTTGCCTGTTAGAATCTAGCTGTGACATGATTTCTGGGTAAGTGCTGGTCATTTCTGGGCGGTTGATCTGCAGTGTTCCTGTCTCTAATTTCTCTTCTTCTTGCAATACTGATTCATTCTGACTTCTGTCTTCTCACAGAATCCATCAGCCAACTGGGTCCCGGGTCACAGGAAGCTCAAAGAGGTGACAAATAATGACAATTACAGTCATTACAGTCTAAACATGATCTATAATGCATCAGCCTCCCGATCCAGGGAGAGCTGGCCTTATTAAAAGGTGGTGTGACATTTTTTCACCCTTCCCATGCTCCCGTGCTGTCCACGTAATCTTATTATAGCACACAAATTTTGATGCCTAACGATGTTACATCTGCCAATGGCATTGATGAGATTTGACAAATTTAATTTACACCAATTCACACTTCGTAGACTGGCCCTTGTGCAGAACACAACTCTGTATCTACATTCTATTTAGCTGCATACTCTTTAAAACAGTTGTTATTCATCCTATGCAACTGATATTCTGGAAAAATATTAACTTATGTGCCTTGCAATGGACTGGCATCCTGTCCAGGGTGTACCCCAGCCTTGTGACCTATATATGTTGCTGGGACAGGCTGCAGGCTCCCCTGCAACTCAGGCCAGGATCAACAGTTAGAAGTTTGAACATAAGAACATAAGAAATTTACAAACAAGAGGAGGCCATTCGGCCCATAAAGCTCATTTGGGGAGAACTTAACTAATAGCTCAGAGTTGTTAAAATCTTATCTAGCTCTGATTTAAAGGAAACCGGGGTTTTAGCTTGCGCTACACTAGCAAGAAGACTATTCCATACTCTAACTACAAGCTTTGTAAAGAAGTGTTTCCTCAAATTCAGTTTAAAATGTTTTCCCGCTAATTTCCACGTATGGCCACCTATGGTATTTAAACTAATATTGGAGTAGCCATTTGGCTGAACAGCATCCAGACCTGTTAGAATCTTATATACCTGGATCTTGTCCCCCCTTAGTCTCCTTTGCGCGAGGCTGAACAAATTCAGCTCAGCTATCCTCTCCTCAAAAGACATTCCTCTAAGACCAGGAATCATTCTCGTAGCCCTACATTGCACCCTTTCCAAGGCAGCAATGTCCTTTTTA
>JAODKC010000002.1:2283748-2304120 GCA_026777985.1 Mormyrops attenuatus | reverse complement strand
CAGAATAAACCCCGTTTACCCCGTACCCTGGACTCCCTCGCCTCCTTCACCCGCTCGCCAGCCCGTCGCCGTGACACATAGACCGTGTACCATACTAACCCAGACACTAACACAATAACTACAGAATTCCTAACAGCCATAGATTGTATCTACTGTAGTATGAATTGGCATTAATTAGCACCAACTACACCAACCTTTTTGGGCTCACTGAAATCGATGAATGGATGATATCTATAAAGAAAGCCAAGGACCTTCCAAGGAGTCGTAGGGGAGACTGAGGACAGTTCTTGATTTTTTTTCATTATAATTTTTATAAAAATGTAGAAAAAAAAAACAAAAAGGGGGAAAAAATTCCTTTCAAAGTAAAATTGTACAAATTTGCTAAACATCAGTGGTGTTTGGGGGAATCTAAGTCATGCAGGAGGATTACAGTATCCTATGAAAGAACTCACCCCCACTCACCCCACTCACCCCTATCCCCAGGCTCCCCTACATAATGTACATAGCAAATAAGAATCCAACAGAAGATCAACAGAATAGATATAAATTTTTAACATTGTCATCAAGTCTTTTTCCTTAAAATCATACACCATCTGTAATGAAAACACAGAAGAATAAGAAATTTGAGCAATGATCTGCATATTAGAACAGATATCTTTCAAATGAATAAGCAAAAAGCACAATAGTCAAGCCATTTTGTCTAAATTTTAGCTTAACTAAGGTTAAGGTTATAAGAAAGTGTATCTTAAAATAAGGTTAATCTAGAAAAGTGCCAAGAGGACTTGATGCTTCCCAGACTAAGTGAGCAATAAAATGCTGAAACCAACAAGATCAGGTCGTTGCATGTCAGGTTTAGGGAATTTGGACCCATTTCCTATAGCATGGAATCGGTCTTTCAAAGTGTAATTCCAGATTCAAATGGCAAGGGTCAAAGATTAAAAGGTGAAGTCCCATGGCCCGCCCACCTTTCCATGGCGACCTGGTTCAGATGTGCGTCTCCACGTCGGTAAAGCCAGGCAGCATGTCCCCGTTGGCGCAGTGGCTGGGATTTGACAACATCTTGTCCGAGATCTGGTCCGCGTCTGAGCTGTTCCGAGCCCTTTGCAGCCGCAGGTGGATGAGGGGAACGAAGAACAGCACAAACCCTCCCACCATGGGTGGGACCCCAGCAAGGTAAAATGCCACATGGTAATTCCCAAAGTAGTCACGGAGGAGTCCTGAGGCAGGGAGAATACCAGAAATAATTATGAGATAATAATCAACGATGCTTGTAACGCATTATGTAATAACACCGCATTATGCAATAACTCAACAAAATTTAGCAATTTTTCATTAGATAAATTTAGAGAAATTTAAGGGAAAGGGAAAGCTACATGACATTAAGCAGTTCGTTATTTCATACTCTTGATCATTTGTTGATTAATGAGTGTTTCTCAAATCCCTTTTGCATGGTATTCTGTCACAGACACACGTCACCCAAAATGGATCACAAAAACACACTGGTGCTCTTTTCGGACAATAGAATAATAAATAATAATAATGAATAGTTGTTGCATCTTTTCGAGTTATTACAAGTCATACTATGCAATGGCTTCACACTAATGTGCATGGACATAACCAACTTCTATAGCTAAGCAAGTAGAGCACTGTGCGAACAATGCGAAGGCCATGAGCACAAATGCCCACATAAATCACCCTTCCTTCTGGTGTAAGCCGCTTTGGATAAAAGCGTCTGATCAATGAGTTAAATAGAAATACAGTGGTACCTCGGTATATGTCCTTAATCCGTTCCAGATCCTTGGACTTATACCAAACAGGATGTATACCAAACAAATTTTTCCCATAAGAAATAAAGGGAAAATGATTAATCCTATTGTTATTGGCATATTATACATTGATGGGGTTGTATAAAATAATTCAAACACTGCTTAATACTAAAATACATGAACACAAAAGCAATTAGATGAAATAAATGAAAATTTAACCTCACTTTACCTTGCTGAAAAAACGCGAAAATGCACAAAATCACATGAAAAATTCAGAGTTATAGCGCGGGTTGTTCACTGAATGGTAGCAACTGCCGTACTGACGCTCGTGGGCAGTCGTGGCTTTGTGTTGAGAGAGGTAAAGAAGGGTAGCGCGTGGCGTCATGACTCAAAAGTTCTAGCACGCGAGTCGTATGCCAAACAAAGGTCGTATACCATGCAAACTTTTTCGCATCCAAACAGGACGTATACCAAGTTGGACTTATTCCAAAGCGGACATATACCGAGGTACCACTGTAATGTGAAGATCAGAAGACGAAGCTTCAGTAGACGTTTTGACTCTAAGTGAGGCACAATTGAGAGAGCAGAGTCAGTCAGTCCCTGGAGTGGCTGAGGTTACCACTCTGGTGGTAACAGGATCGGAACAGGTGGCTTTCTAATTACGGGCACTGAGTCCTAACTTACAGAGCCAGGCACGACCTTTTCTCTAAAAATATATACTGGACCATGATGAAAATGTTATTAAACCACATCAGTGGTCAAGATTTTTCACGTTTTAGGTTTGTCGTAACGAAACATTCTACCAATGTAAGAATCATCAATGAGTACAATAATGTTTATTTGGGTATCTGACAGTAGTATCTCCCAGTGCTGGACATAAGTAGGTAGAGATTATCATACTGCACACCAGCCTTCATTTATGTACACGTTTCCACGACAACTCATTTTGACAGCAATACTACTGCAGAATGAACTTCAGTATACTCCATTTTGGTTACCACCAATTAGCAAGTAGCTGTTCTGATCCTGCCATAGAAGTTAACCAAACAAGCAAAATGGACACTTAATTTGTCTATACTTCACTTATGGAGAACTGGGTCGACAGTTCATTTAAGACACGTCTTGTTGATCGCAACACTTACAATCCCATCGATATGCAAAAATATACTGTCGCAATTCGGAAGCTCACCAGAGTCGGAGACCACTACTATAGAGGAACGTGCAGACTGGCAATGAGAATATCCCATTGAGGAACATTAACCCAGCGTACCCAGTTAGAAATGGCTGCTGTTTGAGTTCTGAGTGGGGTAACTGGAAAGTCCTATTGTGGGAGGGTGCAGAAGTGGGGGGGCAGGACTCACATGTCCCACTGCCAACATGCCAATACCCGGTTTCTTCTGCGAGGATCTTCTTTTTGTACATGTCTGAGAGACTCGGAGGACACTCAAAATCACCATGGAAAAGGCATTTCTTCACCCCTTCATCTAGTTGCAGCTCCCCAATTTACACCGTAGCCGCTCACCCCACCCTAACCCTTATGGTTTGTGCATTTATAGCCTGTAAATTCAGTGTACAGGCTAATGATCTGCAGATTCACAAAGCCAAGACAAGCTGTTACAAGCTGTTCCCCATCTGAAGTTCAAAGTACGTAAGCGTGATCGCTTGTGCGTTCGGGCCTCAATCCCCTGGGCATCTTCAGATGTCAGATCAGGGCTGACTGCTTTTTCAGGGATGACCAATCCAGAAAAAAAACACTGCCTGTCCATACACAAGTAGAGAGTACATTATGGGGACATGTGATTATGTTGAAGATACTGATCCACCATATTTATTACCATCCATATTTACACGATGACATAAACATCTTCACTGATCCACATATGGGAGACTCGTCCTATTTCTCCATTACCTGAGCTAGCCAGTGGAAATCTCTCTCAAATCATTAGCATTTATGAGCAATTAAATACTGACGTAGTCACCGTTGCGTCCATACTTCGTATTTTTGATGTTTGCCTGCATTTTATTTTAGCGAGCGTGAATTTGGCAGAGACGTGCAGATGACTCATAGGATCATCCTGGGCTGAGGTTTCTAGCACCAGAACGGATACAGATGTCTGCATGTGCTGCGCCTCACCGCTCCCAAGGCTGACTGCTAATGGCATCCTGCTTGGCAAAAGCTTTTAGCTTGCAGGAATGCAAGCTTCCACTCATCAACCGGTGATGGCCTGCAGGACCCATCCCTTCCCTCAGAACGATTCACAAAGCTCTCCTTTACAGCTGTGGACTATGACAGACTTAGGGTGTACACACTAGGTGATCCGTACTGTGCCCAAGCATGATTGACCCCCAAGGTCCAGGTCATTTACCAGAGTGATCGCTTCATACCGTGTCTGCTTGATGAGGTGGGCCCGGGCACAGTTAGTCGGACTCAGGCACAGTACACATCCAATGTGAGAGCTAAGTGTGCTCGAGCATGGAACACAGACGACTGATGCGACCGACACATGCATGCACACATGTACACCATACATGAACGCACCTGGAAGAAAATTATCGGGTAAGCTACAGAGATCTGCAAAACTACACTGTGAAAGAAAGTGATGCATACAGATCGGGCGGTGACATACATTTAACAAACATGTCGGTAAGGGATCATGTTGGTCTATGGCAGAGGGGCGGTTTGCAGAAAGTTTGGGCTGAAGAGAGTATCCAAGAACTGGATGCAACAAAAAATGGGACTCATATTACCTGC
Organism: Mormyrops attenuatus; assembly: GCA_026777985.1. NCBI lineage: Eukaryota > Metazoa > Chordata > Actinopteri > Osteoglossiformes > Mormyridae > Mormyrops > Mormyrops attenuatus. The sequence goes on along the minus strand of JAODKC010000002.1, from coordinate 2,299,602 downwards.
AGCACAGATTAAAATGTGTTGCATACTAGATAAATCCATGAGGACAGAGTACCATTACGCTCAAAATGACTCCAAATATTCCAGAAAATATGGACATTAATCAGGAACTCCATTATGCAGTGCAACAGCGCTGTTCGTCCTATGTTTGCTTCAACACTAGAAATGGCACGGTGAGGATGGAAACGTACTCGGGCCTGGAAAGTGAGCGCAGATCAGCGGGGGAGGGGGACAATCGTGCTTGGGCATGGAACAAGGCAACCAGGCCAGCTGTGAGTAAGGAAAAATGACTGGTTCAGGGAGATAATCAGTCAGATTGTAGAGGTGGGTACAGGCAATAAGAGGAGGCAAGTCCAAAACATCTGGTTGATTGGTCCCGCCTCCTCTTGTTGATTGGACCCACCTCCTCTACAGTCTCCTCTCTGAATCATTTTTCCTTCTGCCCTCAGAACATTTTTGTTTAAGTAAAACTCCCAAAAGCAAGAAATAGCGCTATGCTGGACCCAAGAAGCTCCAGCTGACACTGTGTCACCAACTTACTAGACTGTAATGGATGTTAATGTGAATGAAGATGAAAGCATGACATTACACTTTCGGGAATTCCCACAAGATGCAAATTATCCTCATAATATCAGTTAGTATTTACAAAGACATGATTGGGGCAGAGCTCTGAGATGAGACCCTAACCCATACGGTAAGCACGGCAAGAATATCCTATTGATACATAAATAACAATGCACAAATATCACCTTGGGCTGCTTGTATCGTCAAACAGCGATGGAATTAGACTGAGAGGTTACAGATGTATAAAAGCCAGATGTGTCAACACAATAACACATGAGAGGGGCGATGTGGCGAGGCAGCGCTGACCGGCGATGGGAGGTCCAGCAGTCATGGGCACTGCCATGAGCCCCAGGAGGTAGCCAATGGCCTGGGAGGCCTGCATGGGTCCCACCAGCTCGAAGGCAATCGGAGCCATGATGGTGATGAAGCAGCCGTCAAAGAGACCCAGGAGGAGGCAGACGACCACCAAGCCTTCAAAGACACGGCACTGAGGGATCATCACCGACATGAGGCCCAGCACCATGAAGGAGGCTACCTTGGGAGACACACACCAAGGGGGGAGGGGGGGGGTTAACGCACTGTCTTCCCTGAACATTCAGATTTCTGTGGTTCCTATTGAAAAGGAATGGCCAGACTACGAAAGCAAGGGAGCAACGCTACCATGGTAACAGTAGGGCTGTGACAATTCATCAATTCTATTCGATGTTCTACTTGTCAAGGCTGCAATATGATTTAATGCAATTTACTATGATGACAGTAAATTATGTAGCTCAGTACATCTTTATTCCTCCATTTTCAGAGTAAAGTATATGTACAGAAATCGTTTGTCGCTGTTAAAATACTAATACAAGACAAAATGTATCTTGTGCAGACACAACATTTTTGACAGCATTTTTGAAGCACTTTCTATAGTTTTTTGATCATCCTTTTGTTAAACTGAAAAAAATAAACATTTAATTATTTCAGAATTAAAATAAATTTCCACCAAAATCAGCTTGTTTCACTGTATTGAAAATATCGATCATGTATTACTGAATCAAAGCAAATCGTATCGTATCGTATCGTATTGCAGTAACATTTCAAATATCACCAGATATCAAATATTTACCTTGCAAAATTGAAATTGAATCGTATTGTGGCAAAGCTTACGATTTACACCCCTAATCAGCAAGACCTCACCAACCCCCATGTCCCCTTCAAAGTCACTATGTTCATCAAGGCTTGAGGGTCACAAATCAAAATCCCATGTAAGCTTGCATGACCTCCTTCCACCCGCAGGATTTCAGAATCCTTTTCACTCTGAGACTCATCTCTTCACTCCATATTTTACCCTTGATCTCCTGAATGCATTCAAGAAGTTGCCCCTTTCCTTCTGTATAAATATCCGAGTACCTTTAGGTTTTGATGCAATTATGAGGCTACTTGTATATACACACCAGAGGTGGACAGTTCCAGTCCAGAAACATACAGACCAAGAGTTTGTTTCAACCAGTCAATTGAGTATAAAGAGTCACAGAGTAATCAAATGGTTGGTTGAAGCAAAATCCTGGTCTGGATTTTTACTTTCTGGACTTGAACTATCCACCTCTGATACACATTTAAATGGTCTGAGATCTCGCAGTCTCTTATAAATAAATGTTATGTACTGCATTGTTGTGTACTGCAGAGGAAACCACACAACATGGGGTGAACATGCAACCTGTGCACAGACACACACACACACGCACACATCCCACAGGTATGAGACAACAGTGCAACCCACTGAGGCACCGTTCTGTCTTGGCTCTCCCATATTATATAGCAGTGATGTCAAACTCCAGTCCTGGGGGGCCCTGTGCCCTGTGTAGCTTACTACTTTCCCTGCTCCACCACAAATAATTCCACTCAACGAGTTGAATCAGCTGTGTAAAATGAAGGGAAACCCAAATTTCTGCAGGACTCCAGCCCTCCAGGACTGGAGTCTGACACCCCTATTATAAAGTAAGACTCTTCAAACATCAGCGCTTCACAAGACTTACACTCAAATTATTGTACCAGGGCTCTTTGTTTGAACATAACATTCTCACTGATCTCTTTGAAGGAAAGCATCTGCCAAGGACATAAATAAAAGGTAAGATTACGTTTAGATTTGCATTTAAACAAGTAAAGCTGATCACAATTTAATCAAAAATGACTTGCAGATAGCTAGATATATCATTCCAGTTAAATTCATCCAGAGAGCGGTAACCTTTTGGACACAAGCTTTACCAGCCGGCCTATAGGTTCCATAAATAGGAAATGACATCGGGGGGGATGGCAGAAGGGGTCGGGCAGGACGGAAAGCGAAAGGAAGCCCTGCACCCTGTTTGTAACAAAACGCCTTCCTTTCTGCCGGTCCAAATCCCAATCAACCGGTGGTAAATCTCTCCCCACCCTTGTTATTCTGCGGTTGGCTGTTCCCGTGGGCTGTGGGGCCTCCCTCCATCTTACGTAATTTGTTTACGATCTTGGGGCCCGCTCAGAGCCGTGGGGGTAACCCCTGAGCTTCTAGAGAAAGGACTTTAGCGAGGTGGCAAGCCAAGAGAGCCTGATTTTTATATATTTTTTTTAAACCTCCAGCTGAAATGAATCATCATACATCTCATCTTTTGACTTCTAGTTGCCCCCTAAGTCTAGGCAAGCTATTTCTGTCTTCAAATAAACACTCTGGATTTAGCAACAAATAATGATTTTTAATAATAAATAAGAAACGGTAATTGAGAGAGTCATTCTAGACTTTAATCACTAACATGATTTCATACTAGTCTGACCTCACTTTGTTTCCAGCATCACTAATTCATCCCAGTTTGAGTTCTCCAAGCTGTGCGGAGTAAACCCCTGTCCGTACACAGCAGCCAGACTCCCCCTGCTTGTCAGCTGACACTCCTACCTGCATGTAGATCTTCTTGAGGCCAGGAATGAGGTCTCCGACTCTGCCGGAGACGAGCCGGCCCACCCCGGAAGATGCCCCGATGCAGACCAGCAGGATCCACTCCTTCTCCGTCTCTTTGAACTGCTCCTTTACGAAGTTCATCTACCAGATGAAAGGCAAAACAAGTTCTGTCAGGGCCCTCAGAGATTCAGGCATGGCTACTATTTCCTCAAGTCATCTCACTTGGACCTGCTGTTTATTCCTCTTCCCAGCAGCATTCTGCATGACCTTTTACCTCTTTTACCTTCAAAGAGCTGCAAGAAAAACAGTGGAAGTGGAAAGCTACAACTTGAATGGCTTTTCTCCAATCCCACCCAAATAACGGCTAAACCAGCCACTCAGCACTATTTCCTGACCCACGGCTTACAACTGAAGTTAAATATTTTCTCTTCTTTGAGAAGTCCGGCGAGGCAGGTAACATCAATGGCCTTGGGGCCTGATATTTTGAGCATATATTGAGTGTGGCGTTTCCTGTGTGGCTCGATCATATCAGCAAGCCCTCTCTGTGCCGCGCCTCTGACTTAATAACTCGGTCACATGGTTAACAAAAGCCGGGGTTTTGTTTATGTCTGGCCGATAGCCAGAAAAAACAGGACAGCATAGGGAACATCATGATCGGGCTTCTAGTTTTGTACAAATTTAAAGAGAAGGGCTGGGACGTATTAGCAGATGGACACCTTCATGTCTCTCATTTTGACAATGGTTAATAAAGGCTGTCAGCGTGGTGAACGAGACCACGCGACTTGCGTACATTTCTCTATCCACAAGCGGATCTCACAGCAGGGGCAAGCCTAGCGGCCTCCAAGTTTGCGCGTTACGTAACATTACATAACATCATTATTTTAAAAATCCCACCAATTAGCTATTGCCACTGAAGTATTTAATCAGAAAGTGACACTGAAATAGCCATTTACTGAATGCACTGATGAAATATTGAACATCAAAAATATTGCTAATTTTACCAACTGAGAAAATACTAAATAATATAGTAAAATGACCTTACACACATTACTATAAAGTGCGTGCTATACCTATATGAAACAAACTAGCTTCGTATGTAATAAAGCTAATATCGTCAATCACAAGCTTCACATAAGGCATCAAAATTCACAAATACATTCACGCTGTTGGTTTGCTTCTGATATTTCAGTAGCCATAAAAAGCACATTAAAATATCAGAAAGCTAGACAGACAGCCAGTGAGATAGACAAAGTCAACTAGATATGCAGACAGAGCCAGCTAGATTACAGACAGACGTAGATATAGACAGCTAGAAATAAACATACAGCAGACATCTAGATATACAGATAGACAGCTAGATATATGAAGACCTATTACTTCAGTTTAGCTTACCCACAACTTAACACATAATACCCCATAACTACCGCCGCGGGTTCAGCTGTACAACCCATTTTTATCTACTAAGCTTGTCCATTAACATGTCAATGCATGATATGACCCCCCCCCCCCGAAGGTAACTGAAGGTAAGAAAAAGCCTGATCTTAATCTAGCTGACTGCGATGTTGGTATTAATATCGCACATTGTCCAGCCGTATAATATACTACAGCCATTTTTCGATTTTCGAAAATACCCTACCTCGCATTGTGATGTTATTCTGCGCCGGTAACAGTTTTTACGGCAGTGTAAAACCAACACCTTGAAGTGCCATACTTTTGGTACCTTCTTGAAGTACCAATAGTACGGTACCTGGTGTGGTGGAAAAGCTCCCTTTAGTTGAGCAGTGAATTGGACAGCTTCTTCTAACACAATATGATCAGTTTAGACCTTACTTTTAGCACGCAAGCCCACTCTTTCTTTGTATGTTAGCATGCCTGGGGGCGTTGGGCAGCCAGTTGACCTTGGACCCCCAGAGTGTTTTTTCTCTTGGGAGTTTTGGGTTCCTCTCCTGCATTGTCATCTGGCTTCTTTGTCTTCCCTTTTCCCTGTTTTTGTATTATTTTGTCTTAATGATGTGATGTATCGCGACACACCCATGTAAAGCGCCTTAGGGCGACTCTGTTGTGAAAGGCGCTATATGAAAATAAACTGAATTGAACTGAAGACAGATATACAGACAGGATATGATTTGTTTGTTTTCATCAAACCTTTCACTGAACAAATGACACAAAAACGAGGCTCACCAAGTGAACGTAGGGCACGAAGTATCCCAGTACGGCTGTGGCCACCCCAAACGCCCACACCCTGTAGGTGGTGATGTGAAACACTCTCAGGTTGAAGTACTTCCTTATCTGGGCGAGGCCCCCCCTCCAGCGGCCGCCTCCATCCTGGGGCGAGGCGCCGTGGTCGCCGCTGGGCAGCAGTTGGCGGAAGGTGAGCGCCAACAGGGCTTGGACGAACATGAACACGCTGAGCACCTGGAACGTCCGCTGGAGCCCCAGCGGCTCCACCACCTTCTTGAGCAGGACGGGCAGGCCCATGGAGAACAAGCTGCTCCCCGCCGTCACCACGCCATTGGCCAGGCCCAGGCGGCGGCGGAAGTAGTGGCCCAGGATGACCAGAGAGGGCTGGAATGCGAATGAGGAACCGCAACCGAAGAGGATCCCGTACGTGAAGTAGCGGAGGCCCAGAGATCTGTCACGAAAAAGGGAAGGAGGTAAGAGAGGTTCCCTAAGTCCATTCACCCATCTGTCCTGTAACCACTTATCCAGCAGAGACATGGAGGGGGGGGGATCTGGATCCTATCCCAGGCAGCATAGTGGGGGACTAAAATCTGGTGGGCCATGTGCTCTAAAACCAGGCAGCATTCATGCTATTTATACCAATGGATTTTAAATAAAAGACAACAGTGAACACTAAGTGCTTCCTAACCAGCAACTATGCATCTGAATCTTATAAATGTAACTGTGGCTAAATGTTATAAAATGCCAAAAAATACCCATATTAAATGAACAGATTTAGCCATTCTTTGTGGCATCCTCATAGCCTGCCAAGGGCTGCTTTTGATAATCTCCTTATAATCACACTCAAACCAATGTACAAACTTATATTCGCTTCTGCATATTCACAAGTCTGTTAAAAGGCTTTCGCCTGTGCATGAATGTAATTTACGTGTACCCTGCCCATGTCTGATCATCACCACTTTCACCAGGCTAGCCTTGCTAAATGGGAAAAACAAGGAAATTACATTAATCTAATCTATTCACCCATATTAAAAGGTGTTGGATATACTCAACTGAATCTGGAACAGGCTAGAATGCTGTAGGAACATGACAGCTTTCCTCACCAAAATTTGCCCTAAACGCCATTATCAGCAGCCTCATGGGGGGTTGGATGACTTGGTTCCGTAGCCATTATCACCTGCTGAGGGCCAGTTACCGTGCAGCAAAGCAGGCTTGCTTACTCATTTCATTATTATTAAGGTAGAATTCTACTGCTGGCACTACATTCACCTGAAAGTTGCTGCTAGGGACGGGGCAGGACAAAAACAAATGCCAACTTACTTCATGCCTCTACAGGAGACTGGGCGACTTTCCTGTTTTTTCAGCGGCTAGATCAAGAGCAATGAGTATAAATTTGGATCAGACTTGAAATTTCAAATCCATACAAAACCTACAGTGAGCGTAACCTTATTTATACTACAGCGCTAACACCAAGGTCATTCTTGAGGCCAATCGGATACCGAGAAAGGCTTAATTTGTCCGAACGTAGCCAGAAAAGTTGCGAGAAAAAATAAATAAAATTAGCCCATGGGCATAACTTACAATGTACGGGCATTGCTGAATTTCACCTACAACCTGATGGAGGACTATTTATTTACCAGACCAAATAAGGAAATCATGGATGATGTACTCAACACTAAACAACAGCAGAAACAAAAAACTTGGGTCCCAAGGTGGGCCTATTGCAGGCAGAAGCAGGGGAGGGCCATGTGGGTGAAGTGGGTTCCTGTGTGCTGCCTTTACAAATTAGCGATTAAATTGCTAGAGGTGAGTGTGGCTTGATTTAGCTACGTTTTGAGAACGATGCAGAAAGGACCTTCGGGGGTGGCAGGGCGTTAGGGGGCTGAGCGGACGGAGCGCTGGCGCGCCGACGGAAAAGGCTAATTACGTGGCGTAGGAACTGGCCAGGAGTCCGACGGAAGCCACTAGCGCGCCGCTCACCGCCGTTTTCCGGCAGCCGAAATGGTCGGTGAACATGCTGACCACGGGGGAGCAGAAGAAAATCATACCCATGGCTAGGGCCCCGACCCAGGCTGGACACGGGGCGGGGGAGGGAGGGAGAGAGAAGAGGGGAGAAAGAGGAGAGAAACAGACACAGAGTTATGGTATGATCATCATATTCGGACGTTCGCACAAAATAACACAAAATAAATAAAATATTAAAGATAACAATCTGAGATGCTGGACTGGCTTCCTGTGCCCCCCAGCCCTGTGCCCTGTGCTGCCTGTAATAAGCTTCAGCTTTACAGTGACGCTCTACTTGATTACTGGCATGGAAGCTGGATAGAGGGATTCAGCAAAGTATTACAAGGCATCAAAAAAGGAATATTCACATAAAACTCAAGCTACATTAATCAGCTCTAAATTTGGAGTTCAGACCCTAATTCTGCAATAAACACAATAAAACCTTACAAACTAATGACTTGTACAAATGGAAGGCCAACAGAGTAAACGGATAAAATGACTTAAGACAGAATAAATTAAAAATCACGCTGGATCCCACAACAAACTGCGATCTCTTTCTCGTATTATTTTGTATAAACCGTAAAAACGTATCCCATGTACTTCTGGCTTGACATAACTGAACTGAATAATTTGAAACAAGCCATTACTGAACTGGAGGTCACCCTGAATTACCGAAGGAGCATATTTTGGGTTTACACCAGTGTTTCCCAACCCGGTCCTCAGGGACACACAGTCAGTCCACGTTTTTGCTCCCTCCCAGCTCCAGGAAGAAAATGTGAACTGGCTGCGGATCCCCAAGGACCAGATAGGAAAATACTGATTTAGACTATTTAAATATGTTCTTTAGGAGTTAATGGATCAAGACCAGGATCCAAAGCTGGAAAGGGCCCCTGTGTGTCCGCAGTGCTGCCCTCGCTGACCAAACCCACTCACTGTCCATGGGGACCGAAGGAAAATGCCATTTCGAGCACTGGGGAATGTGGGGGGGGGGGGCCAAGACGCACAAGCGTGGCAGCACAACATGAGGAAGGGGGAAGAAAAAGAAACCGGCTTCCCAGACCGGCGTGAGCAGTTCCGCATATTCCAGGCAGCCTCCCCCACCCCCCGCTGCTGCTGTCACCCGCTTCCAGACTCGCATTCTTTCACGCCACTCCGTGACCTGCTCATCCGCTGCTCGGAACCCGGCCCCTCAGAGGGTTTTGAAAGACCGCGACTCATGGCCTCCAAACACAACACAGAAATAGCTTCACATGGTAAAAGATCAGCGCTACCTGCCTTTTTTCTTTTTTATCGTACATATGCTTTCATTTGTGTATATTTCGCGTACATTTAAAATGCGTTTGCACTAGCTGTACTGTCTTTGCACTGTGTATTTGTGTACATACTTTGTCACTGTATGAAACAGAATTCCCCCAGGGATCAATAAACTTAATCTCATCCTAAACAAAATTAGATATTGAAATAATACTTCTGTATGTATTCTATACAATAGCGGAATAAGAGATTTGACACAGTTTAACCCAACACGACATCAGCTGTGTTCACTATCGATTAACACCAATCATGATATTCAAGACTTGGTTTAACAACAGGATCCTATCTAATCTAAGGTGAAGTGTGCAGATCTACATGCAGTTAGACGCCATCAAACACTGACGTCTCATATGAACAAAATGCCACGTGCGACACTAAAAGTGCAAATGATAACCGACGGACTCCAGCGGAGCCTGAGGTACTGCGTAAAGATGCAGAACTTTCCAGAACCAGAATACCTAAGCACTGGTTCTCCTCTTGCTGTTAATGGTGCTTTTCTAAAGCCACCAAGAAACCAGCCGTACCCGACCGGTATCCAGACTGACACGGCCCATCTAACAAAAGTGCGACTAGACTGAGTCGGTCGCATCACCACCATCTGATTGGTCGAAATGCACGGAGACGAGACAGAACCAGTGATCTGCATCAATATACATGTATCAGTAGTACTGTACATCACAATGTACTGACATATTCCCGATAACTCTGAACTTAAATTTCCAGCCACCTACTTAAAGAACTATAGAACAGCTGCACAGAATGGATCCGTAACGTCATTTTGCGCAGCTCATGCTAATTCCGCTGCGATTCGCACAGGGGTGCTGGCAGAAACTAGCGCATAGTAAATCACGATGTACACCGTGTGAACAGTAAATAAGCATCTTTGGTTTTACATCACTGTCGCTCCCCAAACCCGGCAACGGCTTTACTGAGCCAACCCTTCTGGAGTGGAAAACTGAAGCGATCTGGAACTGCGCTGTAACTAGTGTCTCTCTGCGATACAGCTTGGGTACGATCTGGTTCCTGCATGCCAGTGGAAAAACGCCATAAGTGGCTATTCATTTACTCCCTATTCAAACCCCCACAGAGAAGGAAGTCGAGATGTATTTCAATGGATAATCACAACATTCGTATCTGGCTACTGTATAACTGGCCCACGCTGAATTAATGTCTCCTTTGAAGTGTACAACCAGATATCCAGCAGAAAAACATCCCACACTGCAGGGCTATTTGTACCGTCCTGTTCTGTGCTTGGGTGAGGAAAAAAGTTTTTTTTTTTTTTTTTTGAGTATGTGTGTGGGTGCTGCAGGAACTTTGTTGTTCTGGGACATAAACATGGAATGCATCGGTTCCTGGAGATCACCGACAGACAGGAACTGATATTACAGGATTCAGGAACATTTACACAAGGATTCCTGGTGTTTCGTGGATCATTGTGTGCTTTTCAGTTCCGGGATTGCATAGTACAAAGAACATTTTGTCACCATTCATAAAGTATGTTTTTTTCTGGGTTTATTTGTCTGTCATACGGATTACCTTGTACCCTCCAAAAAAGAAAAAAAAAGGTTGTTTTTTTTTTTTTTTTTTAAAACAGTCTCTCCTTTTATTAAGGGATTAAATCCATCAAGCAACACTCATCAAATTAACGTCAAAGATAAAATACTTAAAAAATAATTTAACGATCAATGACTTTTGTGTTTGACTTCTCAGAGCAGAAGTGTAGAAGACAACAGGAAAATGAAGACCAGCCTGAACTTCTTTGTCTGCAGTCCCAGCTGCTCAGGGATGGCCGGCCTGCCCAAGCCTACCCCGCATCACACTCTTCTGAGTCATGGACATAGTAGAGCAACAGTGTCACTAATCTCTGCACTTTTAAAGCAGAGGCTAAAGTTTCATTCAATTTCCAATCCACATAAGTACAAACACACAAGGGGGATGGGCTGGAGTAAGAGGGAAAGGGAGCAGCAGAGAGCAGGACTTTAAGGTTTTAAGCGACTTCCTTACAGAGTTATTCCACAAGCTATTTAAACTGCCAAGCCTGAATGCCTTTTCAAAGACGTTACGCAGCGAGCGACAGAGTATTACCGGGGTTAACCAGGCTGTACCCCTGACCCTGTGAAAACCTTGGCATTTTCTCGGTTAAGTGAAACATTTCAATACACCCATGAGCATTGAGTCCATTGTTCTGCTTTTCGTGTGGAGAGTCCAAGCAGTAGCCTCCCTTATACACAAGAGGCACAGGGGAAAGCGAATTCAAAGCGTTGGTGCGCCAACACAGGAGAGCCAAACATTGCGGGTCAGCTAGGGGGTTCTTACTACAGTGATTCAGAAGCGGCTGACAAAGGATTTGTTATTTGTTTTTAAATGAGGAAACTTGGCCTCCGAAAATGAAGGGGTTCATTCTGCCCGTGAATATTTACACACCACAAAGCGTGTCTGAATCGCAACTTAGCAAATCCACTGCAGCCCTGACATCTGGCAGAACATAATGTACACGGTACCATACTCAACGAGGAAAAGGTACCAAATGGCGCAGCTGTAAACATCCCGCTAATACATTCCACACATTTAATATCGTTTTTTTGCATGACTTTTTGCACGGACATGGAGAAAACTTTCCATGCACGGGAAGGCGATGTCAATAAGTTAATGACACCACCTGAGGCGGTCTTCACTGTGAACATCTCAGTGAATTATTCCCGGAAATTCCCCTAATGTGACAATTCTGTTTCATTGCCTCCTGGCACCATGCTCCACATGCCTCTCCAAAAGAGAATCACCTTAGTCTCAACCAGTTAGGATGAACACACCATCCAAAAGCCTGCTGACCATACTCCAGAGCAGGCCTTTTGGATAAAGGTCAGAATACCAGAAATCTGGACCAAGATGGGTCTCATGAGCCTCAGAGTTCAGATTTACATGCTAAAGTTATTTTTCCACAATTCTAGAGGTGTATAGCTGCGACCAAGTTCTGTTTGTTATGCGAGACCCAGGTCATATACCGACATTACCTTGAGATATCATTACTTTTTGAGTTTGAGCCACAATCGATAGTGACCGTCAGCAATCAGATTTCACTTTAGTGTAGCAGGCTATAGCGATCAGCTCCACAGCGCCTCTATGAGCTGCAAATCCTGTGATCCTAGCTCCAACATTTACATTTTTTTGGAGATTTAACATCCCTACATAGCAAGTGTTCCTCACAGGCACCAATGGAGAAGAAACAGGACTTTGAAACACAGGGTTTCTGGAAACCAAGGTGGAGCAAAAAGATGCACAGATGGTTGGCGGCCTCACTCTGCCAGGATTCCACCAGCCACTTTTGTGCCACTTTTCATGCCAACGGTTAGTTTAGAAAATAAAAAAAAAATCCCTCCAAAACAAAACATTTCATAAGCAGTGAACCTGAAAAAGATTTGCTATGGCTTCCGGCTGTGATTCAGTGGAATCCCTTCGCTTGTATACTGTGGCACAATGCCAGTTACCTACAAGCTAAGCAAAGTGAAGTGGCTGCGAGCCTATGGCTAATATCAGAGTGTAATAACTACATCAGAGCAAAAATGAGAGATCCCACATAAAATGCCGGCACCATCAGGATATATGGCTCTTGATATAAAGCTGGCTTTTTGTACGGTTAGCAGTTCTCAGTAATGTCTCATCTCCTTCCAAGTAAAACCAAACAAACTCAGGATCCCAGGTGTGACTTGGCAGACTGTCGTCTCAAAAATTTACCTTCTTTATCTACCTCATTGCAATAAAAAAAAAAGCACCTTTTTACGATTCTAGTCAGACACAAGCACAATGAAACCTGCCTTGTCTGGAAAGACACAACAAAGCAGGAAGACGCGCAGCTATGATACAAGTGGGTGACCCATCGCTGAAGATACTACATGCTGAAGGGCAAACGTAAACGCAGAGGAATGGAGAACAGTGGGGCTGGGGGGGGAAATCATGTGGGCGCGCATCACACCCCTAAAGTGAAATGACCACATCTGTGGAGTAGGTATACGTGTTGTTGTGCAAGATAATTTAACTTTAAATTCCCCACATGTAATTATGATTAAAACTCATCTTTTAGTGCTGTTTTAGTATGAAAATAGGCCTCGTTTGAAGCAAAATTCTTTAATATTAATATTATGATATTAATATTTGAATAAGTACTGCAATTCAGATGGTTCCACTTGTTCAACATGTTTGATGATAAAACTAGGCTTACATAAAAAATTGGTTGGTTTCTTTGGGATATTTAGAAAAATAGTAAGTTTGAACATTTGAGGCTAATAGTTTCAAGGCTATTTCATTTATACATCATCCAGAATATTGGTGGAAGTGGTTTGCAAAATGAATATCCTCTGTGTCCTGTTGCCCAAGCACAAACAATCAGCGTCTAGGAAGTGTGGGGCGCTAATGCTTCGGACGCTGATGAGCTCTGCCAAACACCAAGAACACGATTCTGGTGCATAGGTTGATCAGGTCACTAAAATATTAACCAGTGTGTCTGAAAGCTGTTTGCTTTCCCTCATATAACCCCCCCTCTGTCGACGGCGTTTCGGCTCGCGGTGTATGAATAAACCCGGAGGCCTCGTGAAATCGCTGCTCCGCATGCCCCTCTCAAACACATGCATCTTGGGTAATTACACTTTGCCCAGACAAACAGTCAACAAACAGTTAGTGCACAAGTGCAACAGGTTCAACAGAAGCTCCCCTCCTCCCCACCCCACCAAAAAAAAGATAATTTGTTCACATCTGCCAGGGTTGGCAAGGGGCAGTGGGAGGGGTGAGGAGATCGGGGGAAGAACAGGCTTTGTTTTATTAAGTCCAAGAGGAATTAAGCATTCCTCCCAGAATTAGGCTGAATTAATGCAGAACTCACACAGAGGGCCTCCCCTAAAACACTTCAGCTCCCCTGACAGCCCCCCACTAATTCCTGACATGGTTTTTCCTTCTATATTACAGTAAACCTAGTAAACTGAACATTGTCTTTTAAATGTAGGTATGTAATACAGCGCATGCTTCAGTGCTTCCATTCACAAAAGGTCCATTCATGCATAAGATGAATCCATTCAACTCATTAGCAAGATGAGAGTTTCAGTCCTCTAACTTATGTTACTTTGCCCAACCCCGCTAGTATGTAAACACCGTAGCGTGGGTCCTGTGCTCAATAAAGCTTTCAGACCACTAAGCAGGGAGGAAGTTATGGCGCAGAGACAGGTTAATGTTACACAAGACGGTGAATATCAAGTTTGACCTAAATCGCAAGGACCCAAGACCGTCTGCTGGGCAGAGTCTGATATTGCGCGAAACTTGAGTAATAACCTTTTGCGTCGGTTTATTCACATCATTTACATCTTGTTACAAAATCATTTCCCTAGCATTCATAAGTGTTTAAAATGGCTTAAGCACCTGTCACATAATATTATAGCCACTTAAGACTACACACACAATCCTACCATATGAAATTTCCGCCAGCAATTACTATTAAATTGGAGGGTGCATTGAAGGAGACATTCAAAAACTGGCACGCCTACACACACACACGAGCTTGCAGTACAGCAAAACCCTGTTTCAGCAGCATGAGACCATGAAGATGATGCATTAATAAGTATTATTAAAGCAGTATTTTTAAAAAAAAATCTGTAGATTTTTTAAATCTGCATCTGAGGGAGCAATAGTGATCATTTACTGTAATTTATTGCTAAGCTGTTTTTAAAGCTTCATACAAATGCATGTTTTGCGATATCATCAAACTGCACGCGATGACATATTGAACTAAACCGACGAGCTGCTCGTTCATGAGAGCAAGACCAACATTAATGACTGGCAGTTGGAGTGCACACACAGCTGGAACAAAGGCAGTAGCTGAGGATGGCCTTTCCCACAAAACCGGGGGTCCGGCAGGGGAGAAGATACTTGCAATGGAAATGGAAATCCCTCTCTGAGCTCGTAAAGGAGGACGGAAACAGTGTTTCTTATCTTCAAGTGGACAGGGCCTCAATCACCCGGATAAATGAAGAAATTAAATCACTCCGGAATACAGAAAAAAAAAAGTAAAATGGAGTAGAAAGCTTCAGCAAAAGGCGTTAACAAAAACGATCTGGGCAGACGAGTAGCGGTGGGCAGCCATGTCAAAACAGATTACGAGATGCACTGGAAAATTCCCAAATCAAAGCCACGGACATTATTAAAGCACCAGGGAGAAACTCATTAAGTGACATTAGGCCTGACCGGCTTCAGAGAGGAGAAGGCCTCACAGGACGGCCTTACAGCCACAGGCCTGCCAACGTGATGGATTCGCTGTGACAGGCTCTGACGCCGAGGCCACCCGGCCCCCAAAAGCCAAAGATTAGACGGTCACGGGAAGCCATCGCATACTACAGTGTCACAAGGACTCAGCTAACGGCATCTGCTGGCGTGACTACCAGCCACGCACACGCAGAATGTGGTCGCTATCAAACTATATGTGCTGGAATCGTCCCTCAATTCTGAATTTGTGAAACATGGAGGGTTTGAGTGGATAAAAAAAAAAAAAAAGAACGAGAATATGCAAAAAAAAAGAGATCCTGGTCCTTTTAGATCTAATACTGCAACAAGCAAGTCAGACTACAAAAGTAGAAATCACGCAACACCTTTCGGTGGTGACACGACTCATATTTCTGTGATGTCATAATCACCGTCATTCACCTGGGTCTGAGAGACACCCAACGGGTATCTTATGACTCAGCACAGCAAACACATGCTATTACAGAGGACACCAGGCAAAAAACACAGGATTAATAAATAAGGCCTTAGGTCAGTATTTTTAACCAGTGCCTCCTTCTGACCTTTGACCTCGTTGGGGGGGGGGGGGGGGGGGGGGGGGGGGGGGGGGGGGGGGGGGCGGGGG
>JAODKC010000002.1:2249655-2266664 GCA_026777985.1 Mormyrops attenuatus | reverse complement strand
GAGAGTAAAAGTCCAGACCAAGATTTTGCTTCAACCAACCAGTTGAGCATAAAGAGTCACAGTCACAGAGTACTCAAATGGTTGGTTGAAACAAAATCTTGGTCTGGACTTTTACTCTCTGGACCTGAATTACCCAACTCCGAATCTAACTGTAAGACTGGCTCTGAACAGGTTAAGGAACGGAAGCACTGGTACAGGGACATGCAAGAGAGATACAGCCTCATTTGGCTTGACATGCACAGATGAATGACTGTCCCATCACCCGACTTCTCACCTATTTGCCACATCTCAGAATAATAATAATAATAATAACAACAAAACATTTCATAGATCCATCTATGCACGTGGACAAAAGCATCTTCTGAATGACTACCAGAACATCATTCGATACTTCATTAAAAGAAGCCATTGACCATTAGATCATAATTCTTCAAACATGTCATCAGTAAGTGACAGATCTGATGTGGTGAGCACCACCCTCTCCTTACCCGCAACCTGTTCTCATAGGTATTGTTGTATTCAAGCTGAAAACGAACAAAGCAGTTGGTGACATTGGCCAGGCTTGGCGGCACGCTCCAGTTAATGTGAAGCTGACCCAGCCGCCCAGGGTCCATTATTCGCAAGTCAGTTGGAGGATAGGCTGCAAAGAAAAGCATATAAAGTTAGGCACACTGTAACATCTTCACAGCAAGCCCTCCCTCCTCTTATGGAAACTCTGTGACTGTTTCTCAGTTACTCCTGCAAAAGCCTTCTAATGGAGATTGTTACTAGCCAAAGTAAAAGGGCAAAAAATAGAAGATGATGTGCATTCTCGGTCCATTCTGCATAAGAGGCATTATTATTAGGATTAAATTCTCTGTTGAAGCCGACACATAAGGTAAAAATTCAGAAGCAGTAAATCTGTATTAAGACAGAGTGTGTCTTCAATATAAATCTACATATCACTATACTATAGCATGCTATTCTGTAGCATGGAGGAAATCTGTACTATTGTTGCATGGTATTTGTGAAACCACAAATTCCCTACTTATAGATTTCCACATACCTGTTTTAACAGGGAACTCACAGCTGGAGAATTCTACCAACACCAACAAGGCCATCAGTTCCCAAAGGGCTTTGTACCACACGGTCCCAGTCATTACTGTCCTGCTAAAAGCAAAGTTAGGGCCTGGATCTAATTAACCATTCAGTGGAGCGTAATTCATTTCTCCAAGACACCAAATTGTGAATTTTAAAAAGTTATTTAAAATATATAACTTTACAAAGTATGTTTATACATATGAAAAATATGCAAAATATCTTACATTTTGCATACATCAGTATGCGGAATAGTTTACATTTTCTTTCTGCTAAGGTCTTTATTTTAATTATTGCCTACACATTAACACAAATTGGTGCTGTTAATCCATGTCAATCACTGCTTTCTTTGTTGACTTTTTATTTTAAAATACTTCTTTTTGCAGATGAGTTTTCATACCAATTATCTATTACAGGGCAGAATACAGTTAGACCAATAAGTCATATAAGCGGATATAAGTGACAAACATTTTGTTATACAGTATAAAACAAATTTAATGTATAATCAATTTCAATATAGAGATATATATATATAAAACTTAAAAATAATATTTACCATAAATGTAGTAAAATGAATATAAATATTACCTTGTTATCAAATGAAGTCTGCCCGAAGAAAGGAATTTGTTCTGCTGCGTGATTCTGTCAATCTTATTCACCAGTGAGAACCTTCACATCACCCTCTTCAGCTGAGCTCCATCACTGAGGAGACCAGGGCTGTGCAGGGTGCTTTTGTGCATTATGCCATATAAATTAACTGACAGTTCACTCAGCCAATCATCTGTCGGCGGGAGAGAATTAGCAGCTCTGATTGGTCCCACCTGTTATTCATATAATAAGCCCGTCTGCCCTCAGTTCGGGTTATTGTTGATGGCATATCGCTACTGAGTGCTCTGTCTTGACTTTCGGCGAACCCTGATCTGCTGCCTTTCCGTCCCAGTCCCGATCCCATCTCTTCCCCGTCTCCCCCGGTCGCTCCCCTCATTACCAGCCTTTGTCTCCGTGCCTGTATAGGAGTGACTCCTTAGGATCAGTGACCCCTACTATGAAACTAGGCTGCCGATTTTATCTCCGTTTGCCTGTTCCCAAAATAACGCTCCTGTTACCCGCACTTGTGTCTCCGCAGTTCTCTCTTTACAAATAGTGAATCGCGTTTTATCACTGTATTTATCCCCGTATATGTACTACCACAGCCTATAACTGCGGTTTTAAAGTACAGACTCCACACAACCGAAACCATTGCGCACGGGATACGAGCGCAAGCCCCCCGGCGATCTCTTTGGCGCAGTGATACCATTGATGTGTGGAGTTCGGTAGCGAAAAAAGTAGTTCCCACATTAAACTGCTCACTACAAAGTCTGTGGATTATCTTGAATACCTGGTTCAGGAGTTTTGGAAACAGACGTTGCTGTTGAATTTTTCTAATGCATTTTTGATGCTTTAATCACCACATAAAGAATTCCATTCAGTTCTATTGTATTCGAGAGAACACCTACATTTCCACAGCTGGTGTCTCCAAAACTAGCAGCACCCAACAGAACGACCTGGATGGCTAGATAGCACTAAAGCCCCCCTAAAACATATGTATTTTCAGTTTTGAGGTGAACTTTCCCTTTAAAACCCAAACAGCTGAGTCACAATAGGATAACGTTTGAGATTTACATTGTAAAGTGTCGTGCCATTCATTAAAACTTTTTCATTCGATATTGACATAGATCGTTTCGCCCAGTGCTATATTTGGAGATTCAACACAACTGCGAGGATGAATGTGTATATTTTATAGGTGTAAAGCAGAAGGATATCAACCCTTCAATATCAAAATAAAGAGATAAACAATAATTAAAATTAAAGAGGAAAAAAACATCAATACACTGGTCATTAAGAAAAGTCACTTATTTTAATTATCTTTATCAGTGAAACATTTTTCATTCTACAGTCATCCTACACTTTATACAGAAAACATTTACATGTTGCACACTTGACCATATTTGGATTAAAAAAAAATATTTAAAAACAGAAGTTTTTAGGGGCGGTTGGCAAAATGACAATTTCCAGCAAAGTCAGCTCTCAGCTCTTAAGATACATTTGAAATACCAGCATTCTATTTTAGGGCACAAATACTTCGTTTTCCCTGCAATGGGACACAATTTTGACAGTTACACTGGAAATCAACTGGGAAATCGTCACTTATTTCAAAGTTCAACAGCTGTGCAGTGAGAGAAGTCTGGGACTTCATTTTGTTTTTGTGTGCTTTTTGGCACCATCATGTCATTCAGGTATTTTTATTCAGTATTTATAAACAATGAGCCCATGAGTTCAGTTTTGTCTATGTTTAGAACTCCTCACTAATAAAACCCAGAATTTATCCATTAACATCTGTGGCTATAAACACACAAGCTTGCGTGTCAAAAAAGTGCACATGGTACAAGTTGAATGTTTTTGTGTGAAGCAATGGTATTTTGTTGATCTGTATCCAGAGAATATCCTAAGAGCCCTTTAAAACAAAATTTACACATGAAATGTATTTCACATTGTTTCTTTAACCATATGAAAGTAACAATAATAGCATGTCAGCCTTGATCATATGCAGACTCAGCTGGGTGAACTTACCATCATTGGTCTACAAGATCAGCAGAATAAAACTTTGGTATCTGGTGTTGAAATCTGGACATAAGGCACAACTCTCATTAAGCCAAGGGTGGTCAAATTCAATCCCGGAGAGTCACCAACTATTCTAGCACAATTGGCCTACTTGAAAATTTATGTTTTAGTTGCTCTTTGGTGCAGACCATCAGTCAGTCTGCTATCACCTGCTTGTAGACGGAAGAGCACCTCATTTTGTCAGCATAAGTTAAGTCTTAGTTGCGATATGAAATATGAACACAAGATGTCTACATGGGATTGTGACGTGATTGTCTCTACAGGAACATCTCTAAAGAGACATCTAAAAAGGTTTCCCTCCCAATCCCTAAAAGTTCCTCATCTGTCTCGGTTCCTGGCTTTATTTAATTCAAATAAAGGCAAGCTTTTAGTGTAACAAAGGATAACAGCACTCTTATCCTGGAGTTCATTACATAAATGACAGACCATGATGTGTGCTAGCCATGTTCTTCAGTACGAAAGAACTGTGACTGACCCTCTTATCATAAGGTCAGGAGGTGACGTTTGAGTAAAGGAGATAAAAAAAGGGGAAAAAACTATAAAGTAAGTCTTTGAAGCCAAGAATACTATATGTCCATAGGTTCACAAATAGATGCTTTTTTTTTTTTTGAAAAGCAATGGAGCTGGATTGGAAAATCGCATCTTGTAACCGCTTATGCTGGTCTGGGTGGCAGGAAGGGGCCTCGAACCAATCCCAGGCAGCACGAGGCTGGGGTGCTGGCCCATAGCTGGAGCATGTAAATACTAAACATAAATGAATGTATATAACAATGGGAATATAGAACTGCAATGTTTAAAGGCTGAGAAGGGCATGGCTGAAATAGCTGGAAGAAAGAGTCAAGTAATTGAAGTTGACTGCATGTCACTCCATCCAGCTCATTCATGTCAGAAGGGATGAGTGACACCTTGCTCTTCTTCTCTGCTGTTAAACCTAAGCAGACCCAGGTACCTGTTCAGACTCTTGCTCCTATGTAATGTTTCCTGTTCCACATGGCACAATATGTTTTTTTTTCCCCATATCTTGTGTCAATCATGACCGTGCTCGGTTCCTGAAAACTCCTAGGCCTCTAATAAATATGCCCCTCCCCCTTCCCTGTGTCATGTGTTCCTGTCAGCAGCAAGATCCCCTAGGCTTCCACTACAGTCGGTCGTTCTGCTTTGCCGTTTCGGAAAATGACATTGGGGGGCAGCATGCTGTAGCACGACAATGGAAGTGAGACAGAATAACACCAACACATTAGCAATGACACCACATGAAAGACCGTCATAAAAAATAAGTTATGAATATTTCAAGTCAAAGTATGGAAAAGTTCAGCATATATCAGCATTAAAATAAAAAAATACAAACAGCAGGAGAGACTAGAAGTCTGACCTGATGCTCTGCAAGTCAGTCAGCATGTCAATGATGTTTACTAAAAATGATCTGAAGGTACAAAACAAGGCTATGTGGAAGTTCTCCACTTTAAGACCAATGTCAGATACTAGTCAACAACACTGCACTCAACAATGCTGTGCAGAGCAGATCGAATTATGGGGTCAGTTTTGTGTGATGTGCCAAATTTGAATTTGAAGCCTGAGTGCTTTCTATCTTTGAAATTACAACTTGGGCTAACCCCTCAGAGAAGCTGAGTTTAAAAACGATAGGTGGGGAATATGGCTGCAGTAATATTAACCTGTCCACCCCCCCAACACACACTCACATAAAACCAGTGCCCCTAAGAAAGGGACAGTGTAGGATGGCTTCATACAGATGGGAAGCGTGAATAACTTCTCCATCCTCAGTCAGCTACAGACAAACGTTCTCGCTCACCACATACATTGGTGGGGTGAGCTGGGTGTAGCAACCTTCAAGTATGTGGTCCGGGCGCCAATCCGGCCCGAGATGCAGTGCTATGCAGAGGCTCCAGGGTGGTCCGGTCCAAGGTTCTGCTCCGCAAGGCGGATGCCAGTAAGGGCTGGGGAGAGTCGAGGCAGCAAGGAGGGCTACACGGCGGACAGCTGAGTCGGCCTCAGCGCCGGCAACTCCAACAGAGCCTGGACCGTCACGCCAACCCGAACGAGCCCCCTCTCCTCCAGGATGTGATGCGGCAGACATATTTTGTCCTGGTGAGACATACATTACCAGTCAAAAGTCTGGACACATCTACTGGAAATCATTTGTTTTTTAAGATAATGACCCTAAGCACACCTTGAGGTTATGGAGCGATGGAGTGCTGCGACACATGACCTGGCCCCCACAATCCCCCCATCTAAACCCTACAGCGCTGCTTTGGGATGAGTTGGATCGAAGAGTAAGAGCAAGGTAGTCAACTTGTGCCCAGAACTTGTGGAAAATCCGTCAGAACTGTTGGAGAAGCATTCCAGGTGGCTACGTCTGGAAGCTGGTTGAAAGAACAGCAAGAGTCTGCAACACTGTTACTGAAGCAAAAGGGGCTGTTTTGAATATGTATTAAAAAAAATCTATTTTTAAAAAAGTGAGAAAATTTTGAGATGTTGAATACTTCTCTTGTTTATTGTAATATCTGAATATTTGAATTGTATTAGTTCATTTCCTTGAGGGCTTTTACTATAAGGTGAATAACAGCTAAAATAGAGACAAATTTATTAAAATCAGGTGTGTCCAGACTTTTCACCTGTACTGTACACTGTCAATAATACAATATAAAAAATAAATAAAAATACACAACTGCAGCAAAATTTCATATTTGTGAACACCAGCACTAATTCTAATTATATCAGCCATTGACGGTGTGTCTGGATTATCACTCTCCGCAACAGACAGGGCCCCTCCCAGACCGACATGCTGACGATTTTTTACCTGTGGTACACCAAGCTTCTTACACGCATCCAAGAAGTTCTCCACGTTTCTGCGACATTTTGCCATGCTCAGCTTTGGCTGCAGGACAGATAACAGGAAATTGTGGATTGTGGAACCATGCCATTCGAAAATACGGTCACGGCAGATGTTCCAGAAGAAAACGGCTTGAGGCAGTTTCTTTTAATGGTGTTATGCAGCTAGATTTTGTGTTTTTCTTGTTATCCGTGGCACTTTGCTTTACAGTAGTAATAGCATAGTATTAGCATAGTATAGTAGCATTACAGTAGTATTTGTATTAGTATATTAGTTCTTTGTGTTGATTCTGAGTGTTGTTCCTTTGCAGCTTGATATTGTTATCAGCAGCAGGGGATTGCACAGCATTTTTATTTGACCCTATGGGATGGTTATTTGCTTAATGCAGGGTTTCACAATCCTGCACGTTTTTGTAAGTTTGTGCTTCCTACTGGGAGCTGGGAGGGAGCAAAAGCGCGGATTGCCTGTAGGCTCCGAGGACCCGGTTGAGAAACACCGCCTTAATGAAAAGCAGGAAACATACTGACCACCGCCGGCGAGGGAACATGTATGCTGGCCACAGAGCGAGGCCGAATGTGATTTGCCAGGTGACACAGGACCACTCCATCCATCAGCGCGGTGCCAACATCTTCTGGAAGAAGTACCTTCAGCCTGGACTCCAGGTTCTGTACAGGAATCATCAAAAGAACATTCATCCTTTGCTAACTGACTGATGTCCTATGAGGCTCTCAGAGTTCAAATTAAAATACTAAATTTAAAAGTAACTAATTAGACACTATAACTAAGGTCAAGATTAAGACTAAGAATAAAAACATATTTCCAGTGAAAAATGGTCTCTGTTCAGGTTATTTTCAAAATGTACATTTATCTTGCTCTATTGTCAAAACTAGCAAACATGTGAGAAACGTTTTTGGGCTTGTGAGTAGCGTGAGCCAGGGTCCCTTGAGCACTTGGGGGTTCAGGCCCAATATGATTGCCAGGAACTGAGCCCACAACCTTCCAGACACAGGCACAGACCCCTAACCCAGCGTTTAAACATTGACATGCATCGGTAAGTGCAGCCCAAAAAGAACAAAACACAGCATAACTCACCTGTCGCAGAAGCTTGATCTGTTCCATTTCCTCTCTGATGTGCTCCAGTTTCCTTCGAATTGTGAAGCCAGGCCCATACTCCTGGCAACTTCCTCTGGAAAAGGCTGCGCCATTTGCGCAAAACGTTTACAATTAATCTTGAGCGCAGCTTCCTACTGAAACCAACACCTTAATGGTAATCGGCCACAAACAGAAGCAGCTCTCTACCCCCTTTTTATTTTAATAGAGGAAGTTAACAGGATGCCGACTCTCAGCAGGCTGTATTCTGAAAATAGGACATGGTTTTGAAAGGAAATAACGAGCAGCAGAGTTTGAATGGCCCACCATCGTGTGATCCATCACAGCCTCTCTCTCGCTTTGAGACTCCAGAACATGCAAGCTGGTCTAAGGAGTTCCTAGGCTCCCAAATCCATGGTGAGCGGCTGCCAATCTCTAACTGGTTTAACCCACTACTTTTAGTGAAATCAGTTAGCTAAGTCAGGGCTCCATCAGATGATGGCACCATAAGCCGCCGCCTACGTCGCCAAATGGGTTGAACGGCACTGGCATCAAGCTTAGATGGTTTGTTTGAACCATCAGAAGTATAAGCTGCCGTATTTATGTATGATCTTTTCTCTGACCCTTCTTTCATTTTTTTATTTTCACGGGGGGTGGGGGGGAACCAGCAGTCTAAAAAGTCTCCCAATCAATAATAAACAGAGGAGCAATCACATAGATGCGTGCAATGGTAGAATCTGTAATGACTAGACGAGTACAGGCTGAATCATGCCCCTAATTCAGAAGAAACACTAAACTGCTTTGTGTTATAGGAACTCCTCTCCTAATAGTGCT
The DNA here is from genome assembly GCA_026777985.1 of Mormyrops attenuatus. Taxonomy (NCBI): domain Eukaryota; kingdom Metazoa; phylum Chordata; class Actinopteri; order Osteoglossiformes; family Mormyridae; genus Mormyrops; species Mormyrops attenuatus. The sequence continues at coordinate 2,258,152 of JAODKC010000002.1, read as the reverse complement.
GCATGTAAACATTTGTGTTGGCTGCAGTAACCATAAGACGGTGAAGGTGATAAGTAAGGCTGAGAGTGCATTATGTGTTTGTATATTACATTTTTTGTGGTTTATAGGGTAGGCAATTTATTGCTTTGGACAGTTTATGAAAGTTTTCTGTTTTTGATTCAGTCAAAAAAACAGACGCCTGCCGCTAGTGCTCAGCCAGCTTGTTAAGAGAAGGAAAATATTAAGGAATTTCAAGGATTATTAACCTACGACGTGATTCACCTGTGCTATCCAGAAGGAGCAACACCAGACAATATGTAGAGTCATTACAGCAACAAGGAAACAACAAAGACCACCGACAGCAGTAATAATAATAATAATGATCATCATTTGTCTATCATCATCCGTGGCTGATCTACTTGTACAGTATTTAATGCATGCAATCCTTCTGATGTGAATTTAATTTTTTTCCACAATATGAATTTAAAATTCTATGTCGTTGCTTGGCTTTGTTTAAAAATTTCTTTAAAAATCTAGGAATATGAGCACAGTATGAAAATGGGTATAGCATGAGTGCCAGTACAAACTGCACACATCTGTAATAGGTTGGAAATCTGCCTTCTTACCTGATCTTGGCTTTAAACCAAACACAGCCGTGCTAAAGTCTGTAGAATCCACTCCATCCTAATTTTGGCACATGCAAATATAAAGAGAAACAAACAGCTGATGATGCATCAGGACCCTTCTGTGTTTTATATTTTACTTCACTATTCTAGAAATTACGTCATTAAGACTGAACTGGAACACAGTCAATGGGACTGTTTCAATGGGTATAGCTGGTAAAAACATGCAGGTGGAAACGAATGCTGTGATGCAATCGCAATGATAATTACAAAACTTTATGGGGAGTACAGTACACAAGGTCAAGAGATAATCCGATAGGAGATTAGACAGCAACTTGTGCCGAAACCTTAAATACCAGATCAGGAACAACAGAAAACTAGTGAAGGTCAACATTTAACTAAGCACAAGCTTAATATAAATCCAATAAACATGCAGCTAATAAAGTTCCTGCAGTTTATATGTATGTGCCTTGCAATGGTTGGCTTCCTGCCAAGGGTATATCCAAGAGTGCATCCCAGGCTATGGCATCCTCTACTGTATATACAACACCTATTTTAATAGTTGTTTTAAACTATTTTGCAATAGGACAGAAACCTGCTAATAAAAATTGCTTCCTGGGAAAGCAGACATCCTCAAAAGGAAAAGGCTTTGGAAAGCTTACTGAAATCTTACTGAACTTTTACAGAGGAGTTCGCCTTAAGGGTAAACTAATATTGCATTGTATACTGAAAACTCCACTCCAGTCTCCACTGAGCCTAATGCCTATTCACATAAACACACCATAAATATCTCGCCAAAATTTTTAGTTTGAACTCCTCATCCCTAATGCCCCTCCCAAAACATCTGCTTTCACCAGAACACCGAAAGAGAAACTTCCTTAGAAAACAAACTTGCAGAAATAGCACTAACATTTCCTTGTCCTGTTTCACAAATTTTAAAAAGGATTGCTAAACAGAGGGGGTGGCACTTAATTTACACAAATTTACCAAATCAACAAAACGAAGATGTATCATGTTCATTCTCAGCTGAAATGAAACTACTCAAACATATATCTAGATATTTTGAAATAATTATTCAAATTGATCTGGGGATGGTGCAGTGGGCAGCCTTGCAGCCTCACATCTCCGGGGTTGGGGGTTTGATTTCATTGTTGTGTGGGGGAGTTTGCATGTTTGCCTTGTGTTCTTTTAGGTTCTGTTGGTTGCAGGTTCCTCCAGCATGCAATTATGTCAGGTACTATCCTCAAATTTCCTATAGTGTGTGATTGTGTGTGCGGATGTGTTCCCTGTGATGGAGCAGGGGTCATAGAGCAGGGGTCTTCAACTCCAGTCCAGGAGAGCTACTATCCTACCTGGCCTTTGATGAGCCACACTAGCTCTCAGGCAAATACCAGGAACAAATGTGGCTCATCAGAAGCCAGGTAAAATAGAAAACCTACTGGACAGTAGCTCTCCAGGACTGGAGTTGGAGACCCCATGGGCATAAATTATGGGGGGGGGGGGTGTGTAGCCCCCACAATAATCCGAACCAGAAAATAGATTAAGATTAAGATTACAGATTAAGATTGAAGATTAAAAAAAGATTCCCCTGTATCTCTTGAGAACCTTGATGGACATATGTGTTTGTATTTACATATGTTTAACTCCCTCTAAAGCCATCACAAAATACAACAACAACACATTTCCACAGCAATGTCCCACTTTTCGTGGCTAGACAAGATTAGAATGTGTTATCCATCTGGTAAAATCAATCATCCAGTATTAAATGATTACATTTTTTGGGAGCCTCATCTTATGTTGAATTACAAAACTGCCACCTAAAAAGGCAAGTGTTTTATGGCTGAATGAAGAAACATATACTGTAAAGCCCCACATCTGACTCCCAGTCCTGAAGTGTGGGGACGACATGGATCTGTGCAAAGGTATGTGATACATGAGCCTTTTTCAAACTATTTCTAGGCTCAGCAAAGGCACCAAAAGGATCAATTCCAAACCAAAGCTTCCATGTTAACTTAAGTAGAGGTGAATACATATCTGAGTGGCTCTATGCTGCCTGGGATCGGTTCCAGGCCCATCTACGATAAGTAGTTGAAGATAACACTTTAATAAATGAAGACGCCTTTGTTGATGCAGTTACAGTAGAAGCCTCAGGGCATGCTCCCTTCAGACAATAAAATAGCATTAAACTTGCTTTTCAGAAATGTGCTTTTTTACAGCATAATATGCATTATTATATTCAGTGCAAGACTTCTGTGGGGGTATTACACAAAGCAAGATTTCTTAGCTGGGATAACTTAAGCTCAAAATCACGATTGCCCAATTGGAATGCTCTTCACTTAAACTCTTATTGGACAATCATTACTTATAGCTTAAGTTAACCCAGTTAACAGAGAAATCCTGCTTTTTGGAACACCCCCTTGATGTGAGCTGGGCCATGGCAACAAATCGATAAATTCCAGATTTCCCCAAGTGCTTTGTGGATCTCAGTGTGTAGTCCTGTTGGCTTGTGGGCTACTACCACATTTCACTGTTCAAGGTTAACTGCAAAGTGTTTTCAGAATCAGCTGATCATTCTCCATAGGGGGATGCTGAGGTCCACAGGCTTGACACATCTTGGTGCCCAGGCGATTAATCATAGAGGTCTGGCAAGACATGGTTCTCGTGGAAGATTTCGTCACTGGACTGCTTTCCAATTAGAAGCTAACATTTATCTGCAAGATTCAGACCGATGCTAGTTTCTGGTTAAATAGTTTATTTTAGTTGATTTAAATTGATTTAAGTTTTTATTAGCGGAGTATGTGGAAGTCGGTAGAATTCCATTCAACTCATTTGAGTTTCGCAACTATGAGTCCTGACCAATGAGTCCTGGCCGCCCAACACCCTGTCAACGATTAGTGGTTGGCAGGTATTCACCACGGCTGACCGTGACGACCCCACAAGCCTTGCTGTTTTGGAGATGCTCCAACCTAGTCATCAGGTCATAACAATTAGGCTCTCATCAAAGTCACTCAGGTCTTTATCCCTGCCCACTTCCTCTGCATTCAACATGTCAACTACCAGTCTACAATACCGAATATTAGATTACTGTCTAATATATCCCAGACCATGAGAGAGCTGTTGTAATTTTCTTCATATAGGAGGGGTCATAATAATTTGGCTCATCTGTGAATGGGCATGACTTCAGTGTATACAGTATACACCAGAACGTCCTAAGCTGGAATTCTGAATTTCCCCAGCAAGAATATCTGAGAATCTCTTTTTCTAAAGAACTCCCCATAAAATTATTCATGCGAATTACATTCCAGAACTGCTTGCCAGGATGTGTTTTCTTCCTTCACTGAAAGCCTTGGCCTGCAGGGAATGCAGGAAATGCCAACATGTCTGAAAAACACTGTCAGGTTTGCAACAAAAATCACAGTGTTCTTAGGAACAGCCTTCCTAAGTATTAGATGATTACAAGTGTGCAATCATTAAAATATTGGCCCGTTTTTATTTGCACTTCAATGAAGCAGAAATGAAACTGGCAACTTAAAGTAGATGCATTGAAATGCAATTTGTTATGCATTTGCAATTCTCTACAGTCCATTTTTCATAAAATAAATATCCTTTACAAAATCTAAACCAGCAGTGGTCAGGGGCTTCTGACAAATAATGTGGCTATTCAGAGAACACAGTAAAAGCCTCATCCACCAACCTAAATGGGCATAATTGATCAAGATTGTACCAATTACAACATCACATGGGCACTTTTAATGCAGAAGATAATTACTATACAGGGGATATTGACAGGGCACAATAATGAAGATACTTAGTTTTACCGTTTTACTTTTAATTTTTCAGCATAATCAGAGAAGAGAAAATCTTTCATTTACAACAAAACGTCAATTATATATCACTTGACGGGATGCCAATCTATTGCATTTTTGGCAAGTTCATTAAGGGAGAGGTCTTAAAAAGTCCTGCACTAACAATGAAAATTTAATCCTGGTTGTGTATCACAAACCTATCTATCTATCATATCTTTCAAAGTTATAGAATCGTCAATTTTTTTGATCACCCCTGCATGTCTTACATTCATTTTAACCAATTTGACCAACTTTTCATAATATGCCACCCATTTTTTTTCACTCTGTAATTTGACACATTTTTATATTCACACGAAGATATACATTCTTGTATTTCACTGTACTGTAATGTTGTCTTTCTCTTCTATGAGGTATGCTGTTTGTGTTGTATTTCTGATAGGTTATTTACGTTTTTAACACCTGGCTGCAGCTATATTTCCCCTAGAGGGATAATAAATTTGATTTGACTTGACTTGAATTTTGTACTAATCAAGAAGCACTAATGCTATTTCACTGCAGCATCCCCTGAAACATACAATGGCAGTGCTAATTAGGAAGCGAATATGGCTAGCACGCCACACACCCCACAGCATGCAGTATATATGCTGTTACCAACCTACGATATTCGTTATGTTTGTCTCCACTGGGAGGAGCCTTTGATTAAACAAAGACCGACAGCCACCTTAACACCGTGACCAACGGGCCACCGCTTCTTAGTGACACTAGTGTTTTTTTGTTTTTTGTTTTTAATTAAGAGTTATAAATATCTTGATGATCTTCTATTTCCTGTGTTGCTAGGCAAAGGGATTTTGATAATCCGTTGATTTTGAATTTTGTTAACATGGCCATGGTATTGCTTATTAACACGTTATCAACAGGATTTGGTCAGTCAAAGCCATTTGCTTTCTTATTCCTAAGCTACTTACTTGTAAGTATAAAAAATGTTTCTGTGTCACACTGAAATTTGACCAAGTAGGGAACTACAATGTTGGTTATAAACTTATATATTTCAAACTATGGCAGATGGAAGCAAAAAAACTGCACAAACTCCAAGATTATTTTATGGATAAATTACTTACCTGGCCAGTAAAATCTGTCCTTATGGTTCCTTCATCTAAAGAGGCACTAGTGGGGAAAAATCATGCTGTCACTGATGGTACATGCCAATGTTTTCAGCATAAGTGAAAATAAAATTGGTGCCAAAAAGCAAATCTGTGCACTGAATTTCACAATGAAAGTAGCACATTCAGCTTTTACTAGACACCTTATAGTTTAAGTGGCTATTTTTACACTTCTCCAAGTAAGAACCTAGTCCTTGTGATGTTTGAGCTAAATCACTCTTGTTTCACCATCTTGCACTGTATTGCATAGATCTTGCTTCAACTAACTTGTACTTGGTAATGATTCCTCACCGGAAGCTCAGCTTAGCTGCAATCAGAGGTGGAGAGTTTAGGTCCAGAGCGTACAAATCCAGACCAAGATTTTGTTTCAACCAACCAGTTGAGTACTCTGTGACTTTGACTCTTTATACTCAACTGGTTTGTTGAAACAAAATCTTGGTCTGGATTAGTACTCTCTGGACCTGAAATTTCCCCCTCTGGGTGCAATTATACCTTATATGTATCAAGTTCGTGATGTATTATCTTCCTTGTTTGTATGCCTCTTTGGGAAAAAGTATCTGCTAAATGAATAAATGTAACTTAAAGTTAGTAAGAGAATGTTGTCTGATCACTTCGTTTTAAAGTAGAACCTTTGACAGTGAACCTGAATACAAAAGCAAGCTGTTAAACAGCTACCTCTTGGCAAACAGGGAAGACGCAAGGATGACTGAATACCTTCGGAAGGCCCCAGGGGGTGGCCTTCGTCTGGAATACGTGCCGTTTTCAGAATGGCTGAGGAACCTGCAGATCAAATGTGAGTCAAATTCAGAGGTGCAGCACTTTCCATGCATAAGGATGCTAATACAGAGCTTAGGAACCTGATGACTCGGTTTTATGTGCCATGCAGAAACCACAGAACCAGGCACGCCAAGAGGAGCCAAGAGACGTAGAGGGAAAGAGAAAATAAAAACAGGAAAATTACTGGGGTTTTTTAAAGTGGTAAAGCGGAAAACAAACCATTAAGAGATCAGCTGTATGTAAATGAAAATGATGAACCTTAAACGGTAATGGCATTATTCTCATTATTGACAGTACAAAAAACTTTGGTCAAATTGGTTAAGAAAATAATTTAGTTTTCATTCCAATCAGAGCCCTGAGTCAATGACGGTCTAACAACACCTCCCATTCAGCATTTCAAACGTCCAGCCTTTTCTAGAAACTTCTGCCTGCTTTAGGGCCACTGTAAATAAACCTCCCCACTCGTAGGCGCCACACTGACGGCTTAAATGAAGTTAACATAATCACTGAATTTCACTGCACTATTCCAGTTAACGGAACCATCAGTGAATTGATCTTTGTCATCATATCTGGGTCAAAACTACAGTATATCAAGACATCACACATTACTATTTTAAGTCTTCTATATTTAAGTAAACCGAGTTTTGTTTTTAGGATGTAAAACTTCAGATATTGGTTTTCAATACCTTCAGTATACCTGCAGTATAATGCATTCATAAAGTATTATAAACACCGCTATAACTATTTATAAAAAGGCATAACACATTATAACCATGTTTATTATGCATTATGAATGCTCAATGAAACTGTCATCTATAATGCGCTATAAATGCCTTCATAATGTGTACAAAGCATCTTTATTCCTTATACTGAGCTTTATAATGCATTATGAATTGTGAATTGTCAATGTGGGTTGTCCATCCTTCTACTATGTCCTGCTGTAACAGTGGACCAGTGATCTGTGCTCATGTCCCAGTGGCCTGCTGCTGCTTATTTGGTGGAACTGTTGTACTGGGATTTTTCTTTGTAAAGCTGGGAATCAATAGGTTCCATCTTAACTTAGTGAAAAATTGCCCTGTTGATAAACTGATTATTCTCAGATGTAAATTCATGTTCATTTCCTTATAGTGAGAGAAGCTGGACTTGTACAGCTAACGACAAAACATTAATCAGAACGTCAGCGTGAGAGCGCGAGGACGGCCTCCGGAACGCACCTGTGCTGCTGCTCCTGCTCCAGAATCTCATCCGCCATGCTGCTTAGGTCATTGATTTCCGTAAGGTCTTCCACCTTCTCCTCATCTTCTGAAACTTGCTCCTTCTCAGAACTAAAAAGGGAGGAATGGTACATTCACCCACAATCCCCTGTACCTGAAGAAACACTGGTGTCCACTACGGACAAGGGCGGCTCACTCACCCAAGTTCTTCTTTAAGGTCATCATCTTCACTCTGAAGCACCCTCTCAAGCTCCTAAAGAAAAGAAAAAGTGAAATCTTAATAAGAAACTCCTACCCTCAGCGCTAACCCTAGCCTGTTATGCTAATGTTCTCACGTAACAGAAAAAATCATCAACGTGCTCTGGTTACTCCATTCTGGTTTTTCTGTCTGATCATTCCTACCATGTAATCCTTCCCAGCAGGGTACTCTGACCATCTTTTGCTTTCCATGGTGCTAGATAAAGGGATTTAACTTACGATAGTCCATTACCCTTAAATTTTGTTGACACGGTTATGGTACTGCTTATTAACATATCAAGACGATTTGGTCATTAAATGCCTTTTGCTTTCTTATTCCTAAGCTACTTTTAGAAATATAAATTTGCTCTCCTCGGAGTACACTATATCTCTGCACGTCATTTCTGAACTTGCTCTTCTTATTCCTTCTCTAAATGAACATTGGACATAACCCTAACCCTAAATATGATAACTCTTTCCTAGTCTGAACCTTAACCATAAGTAACCAAACAAAATACAAGACTATTGGCTATTTCAGTTTTTTTGACAACATTCACAGATTGTTATAAAGCTGAGTTCTCCATGTTGGGGAAATTTTAAAAATAAAAGGGCTTTTATCACATAAAGGGAATGAGACTGGGCTGATGTGCGAGAGGATGCAGGCATGAATGCATGCAAACACCCCCTCAGAACACAACAGG
>JAODKC010000002.1:2212627-2244144 GCA_026777985.1 Mormyrops attenuatus | reverse complement strand
TGATACAGTGAGAGGTAAGGAGCATGACCTGATACAGTGAGAGGTAAGGAGCATGACCTGATACAGTGAGAGGTAAGGAGCATGACCTGATACAGTGAGAGGTAAGAAGCATGACCTGATACAGTGAGAGGTAAGGAGCATGACCTGATACAGTGCGCCCATCACATGACAAACCACCTCAGGGATGAGAACCTGAGTGCAGCCATGTGGCGGTCGATACCTCAGCACCACACTAGTCTGAATGGACCAGTGTGAGTTTTTTTTTCCCAGTAGCTGGAGTACCAATCCTGCCACCAACTCCCAAGTTTTTCCCCTGTAAGTTGGAGGACCTCCTTATAAGGCTGGATGTAGATTAACGTCATACCCAGGATGAAGCAATTGCAGGTTAAGGGCCTTGCTCAAGGACCCAATGAGGTAGATTTACTTAGGGCATTCATGGGATTTGAACCAGCAACCTTCCAGTTGCTGACACAGATCCCTAGCCTCAGAGCCAGCATTCCACCCTATGCCTGGCCAGTATGAAAAATTAGATATGCGGGTACCTACGACTCTCCTTATACAGCTGCTCATCATAAGTATTACACCAACAACACCTATTCTTCCTCTACTCTTCTGTTGTTGACTGCTGATCTGTGAAAGTCAGCAGTGCCACCTACTGGAAATACCTAATCAATTAAATTTGCACATGTGTGGCTGCAGTCGAGGTTTCCACTAGACATAAAAATCGGGGCTACACACGCACCGACCACCGATGACAAAATTTATCCCACGTCACCGCGTCCGTAACCAAAAGTGCAAGCAGACAAGTGAATTATGAACTGGCCTTAAGGGACACATGTAGGAGCAGATGATCCCCTCAAGGGGGCAATGGAGAGCCATCACTCACAGGCAGGGCCAGACAATATGATAAAATGAAGCATGTCAAGATAGAATTCACATTACATGGATTTTAAGGTTATCAATATTGTGGTATTAACAAAATTTATTAAAATTCAGGAGTAGGGGGTTATGACTAGGTTGGGTGTCATTACCATGCAATTTCAAACTTTTTAGTATATTTCACATTAAAGACTAACTATTACCTTTTCATTTGGACAAAAATCCTGGAAAATCTAGAATAATGGCTCATTTATTTGTTCATTTGTTTGCTACACTGCGTCTAGCTGTTATTGTTTGGAAGGCAGCTCACACCTTTACAGTCCTGCTGTTTATATTTACCAGAGTGTGGGACACAAACACACCTGTGCAGGTGGAGACTGCAGGGGATTGTTGTCCAGAACAAGAAGCTGAAGATGCCTGAGATTCCGGAAGGCGGGCGGGATCTCGGTGATGCTGTTGCAGGAGAAGTCCAGGATGGTGAGCGGTAGGTGAGCCAGGCCTGGTAGGGGGGAAAAGGACAGCCTGAGGCTTTGTTGTGCCGGCAGCTCACAGCCATAGGGGGACACAAAGCAATGAGGCAAAAAGACACAATTATTTATTCATCTTACGCGTTTATCCAAAGGGATGCACAGTAGACAGAATGGTTGAAATGTATGTGTGTTCCCTGGGATCTGAACACAGGATCCTTGAGCATAATGCTCTACTTGTGTGTGTGAGAGAGATTTTTTCGGTCCCCACAAGGGGAAACTCAATTTTATAAAAACCTATGGCTGCAATCAAAAAACTAAGAATGCCAAAAGTCTTGTATTTTGTTTGGTTTTGTATGATTAAGGTTAGGGCTGGGTAGGGGTTAAGGTTGTCATTGTTGGGATTTGTCAATAGAAATGAATGGACTTCCTCACAAGCAGAGGCGGACATTTCAGGTCCAGAAAGTAAAAATCCAAACCAGGATTTTGTTTCAACCAACGAGTTGAGCATGAATAAGACATTTACAGAGTACTCAGCTGGTTGGTTGAAACAAAATCCTGGTCTGGATTTTTACTTTCTGGACCTGAAATGTCTGCCTCTGCTCACAAGGATATGAATACAAACGTGTCTGTATGTATGTGTGTGTATATATACTTAAATAAAAAGCAGGGAATCTCTTCTCTGTCCTGCATGCAAGAAGTTACCTAAGGTCGGGGGCTTAAGAGAACTAGACTGTGGGCCACTTAATTCCAGATGTTGTTTCCTTAGATAACATACAGCAGGTTCAGCAAAATCCATCTGTCTAAATGTATATAGTTTACAAAAAATAAGTCAACTGCCAAGAACAAATGTGACAGACAAAGCATCTACAAAGTGAACAAAATAAATAAATAGTACAACGCTGGGGAGACACAGGGATCGATTTCCACACCTTCTGGCAGAGAATGCAGGCAATTTCTGCGGACGTTGAGTTCTCGTAAGGACTGAAGGTTTCCCATCTGAGACGGGAGGGCCTGGATCTCATTACAGCTGATGTCCTGAAAACAGGAAGCAGGAGGACAACCTGTAGGTCCTCCCTCATGCACGTGCAAACAGGGGCACTCTTTCCCAGCGTCACATTGTAGTTCCGAAACCACCTTTTGGGAAGTACCTTCAAGATAAATCCAGCTGGATACTTATATAAAATCTGTGACAGACTAATGGAGAAATCTGTGAGCCAATGCTTCCACTAAGCCAATAAATTATGTAAATCACTGTGAACAAAAGCACCAGCCCAATCAATAGATATGAAATATAAGCACAGACGGTCATACAGGCATGCAGGCACTGGCAGCCTGTGACGTGTACGGTCGTGAAAAAAATTAGTAGTGCAAAAGACAAGAAGAGGCAAGACAGAGCAAACCATTTTCAGGGGTATTCACTCCCTCACCAGCTGCATGAGGTGTGTGGACTTCCCGATCTCCTCAGGTACAGACATCAGCTTGTTGTTGCTCACAACCAACACTTTGAGTGGCAGGTCAAACAAGTACTTGGGCAGCGCTGACAGCAGATTTCGACTGAAAATAACGAGAAAAAACTCCTTTTAATTTACTTGTAAATTTCATTTTATTTGAAACAGACTTGGCAAATAAGGAAATTAGACACGATAGGTGGCTGAATTCGAGAAGATGTGTATCAGTAACAGTGCTTTGAAAGTGAGAGAGTGTGAGAACAATACTAAAGACAAAAATAAATAAATAAAACATCAGGGTATTTTTGGCGCGGAGCCCATGACAGCAGCAGACGTGAAGATGCAGTTTACAGGCCCTGTCCCATATTGTTTGCTTCTGTCAACGTGCAGTCATCTCCTATTAGAAGTACGTTTCTGCATTAACTTAGTCATGTGGCAGAATGTGGAACTAAAATGCGGAAGAACAGAGGCACTCATCAAAATCAGACTACACAATACCACAGCTGACACGCCGCTCTGCTGATTTCATCCACTCCCTCTAAAAATCAGGGTCAGGTCCTCCCTATTGCTTCTATTCCCCTTGCGCCAGCGTTTATAGTTTTTAGAGGAAGAATGTGACACCAACCTTCCACAAAGAAACCGAGCAGCTAAGATCAACACAAAATGATAGCTTGGCAGCTCCTTGAAGAAAAATACCTAAAAGCTTCTATTTTGAGCTCCGTTTACAGTAGCCTTCAGCAACAGCATAATGTCGAATTTTGCAGTCTGAAACATCACTTACAGAGTCTTTAATTCTACTGATTTCTTTTCCTAAGATGGTTTATAGTATGTAAATAGGGGTACATAAAGGGGTGGGGTCAAAGGGGCACTGGCCACAGCTGAAAGCTGATTGGCCTGCTCCCCTGTCACTCACAAAGTTAAAAAAATATTATTGGCTGATAAGGCTGGCCCCTCTTTTATGACTAAAGCCCCCTCTAATGCCCCCCAGCCTAAAATAAATCCTAGACTTGACCCTGCAAGCAAAAATTGCTTGAAAAGAAAAAAAAAAAAAACAGCAGGACCTCACCCGATGTTCAAGTAAGTCAGCATCTGAAGATTGATGATGGCCTTTGGGATACCCTTGATGCAGTTGTGGTACAGGTTCAGCGACTCGAGAGGGGCGAAGAGGCAGACTTCAGGAGGAATTTCCGAAAACCTGTTCTTTGAAAGATCTGAGAATGGAACAAATGGGAGAAAACAGATGGGATGTTTATCTAACAACGCGCTTCAGTGATTTATTGGCACTTAATACAGCCACCATACTTCACCATAAAAAGAAAACTCCATGGTTTTCCCTGTTCTTCACTGATTTGTTCTGCCCACTGTTGATCTCAAAAAACGGAAACTGGTGCCAAGCTGCACACCTATGGACACTGGTAATTCCAATTAGCCTCAGCATGTTTTTGGACTGTGGGGGGGAAACTGGAGCACCTGGAGGAAACCCAACGACGAGAACATGCAAACTCCACACATGGAGCCATGGCGCAGACTCGAACCTTGGCGTCACCATGCTGCTTTTATATAGCGCATACATTTTGAACTGAATTTAGGAAATATTTCTCAGAAATTTAGCTTATCATTAGTTTAGCATTATTAGTTTATGTAAAAATTTAGAGTCAAAATTCTTAATTTTTTTAGAGGTCCGAAGGGAATCCATTTGTGCATGACAACCTCCAGTCTATGCAGATTACAATTAGTCTGCTTTATTCAAGACAAGAGGCAAAAACCCGACATTCTACGAAAAAAGGAACAGCTACCGCTGTTCCACTGAATTCAAATTTCACAGCACACCATCTGCCGATCCCCCTGATCGCTGAAATCTCCCAGCAATTCGGAGCCTCTCCTTCGGACAGAGATGAGGAGGCGTGTCTCAACAGGCTCACTGCGCCACCGCCGACATAGCACGCGCAAGTTCGCAATCGTGAAAATGGCAGGGAGGTCGTGCAAAACCCTAGTAAGACTCCCATGGCAAGCCTGTCCAAGCTGCCTAATCCTCTCACTGCAGTAACAGCAGCCCCTGCTCTGGAGTTCACTATCAGTTCTCAGTAACAGGAGATGCAACTATATGGTGTATATTTACTTTTCTATAACATTTATGCGTGGCAGATTGTATTGGTTGAATTTATCACAGATGCATACATAATAAAGAAATCCGCATTAAGCATTACAGTTGCATACGGTACATCCAAACCCCAAATAAACAATTTTACATAACTGTAAATTGTACAATGGCAGACAGACAATATTCCATCTGAATATGCAAAGATGCCTCCATGTTCAGTTGCAAAGCTTACAGAAATCAACCTCATAAGAAAATGTGTAAGACCCTCTAAAATGAGAGGATTGTTAAGGGCAGTATGGCTGGGCAATTTCTTCTTTGATAAGACGAAATAATTTTCAATGCATAGATGAAATTTGTTTCAACCCAATTATTATGAGAATTATTATCAGAAGAATTACTCCTTTGGGACAGAACAGAAAGACACGGACAGTTATTGGAACAACAGAAGCAGTATCCAAAGTATTTGTAGTGGAAGAATGGAAATAGGAAAGAATGTTGTTCATTGATGTTCTCAAAAACGACTTGCAAAAAGCCAGACTGTAAAGTGGCATATAATATTGTAAACTAGGTGCAAGCAGTTTTCCTTGATATGTGTACAACTTCAAGCAGAAACTCTGATGCGCTGTGGGGGCTGTTTCGCTCCAAACAGCCATGCCTGAAACTCAAGCAAGTTCATTTTCAGTCAATGAGGAACTATTTAAAGAGCCTGTTTGCTTGCGCCGAGTGTGGGATCATTAATTAAAGTAGTTTTGTCATTGGTATCTCAAACCAGCACGGCAAAAATGTTCTTTGAAGAAGAATGGAAGCTGAAAGAGAGCCTCTGGAAAAATATCTTAACTCTAATTAGGTATGGAGAAAAGCACAGTGAACGCCTTCTCTCTGCCATGGGGAACACAGTCCTATCCACCTCTCCCTATGGCTTGGAAAGGAGACAATTTCCTTAGTATGGTTCTCTTTCTGTTAATTAGGATTCCGATACACTAAAATCAGGTGAAGGCAAATTAATCTGATGATTGCATTGTGAAGGTAAGATGAAAGTCTTTGACCGACTGCTTGTGCGGTGATTCACACAATCCATTCCCTCTTCTATTTTTCATAAGCACTTATAGTTCGGGGCTCAGAGCTGAGTGTGGAGCCCAGCCCTGATAGCATGCGGCAGAAGGCTGCGAGCACCCTGCATGGGTTGCAATTCTGCCACAAATTTAGAAAAAATATAAAATTAAGTGCACATGAAATACCTACAGGGCAGCTGGTCAGTCAGTATTTAAATGCACTGTAAACCAAATTACAATGAAAGGACATTCGCAAAGGGTGATTATTGAACCCAGGAGTAGTGGCTTTCAGGAAGTAAACACAATGGGCGACTGCCCACGAGGACAGGGGACAAACGAGAGGGTCTTGGGAGAGCAGCCGAGAAACAGAATTAAAGTCTAGTCTTGATAAGAGCTCCAACAAGGACATAGAAAATCTATTCAACCAAGCTAACATACTGTTCCAAGTAATAACAAAAAGACAACAAAAACCAAGGTGATGTGGGATGGTGTTTTGGAAAAGCTCATAATGAAAGCATTTAATAACAGGTGAGATTCTAACCCAGTTTTACTGATACTCTATGTAATTGTGTTTGTGGTCAAAATATGCAAACACTCACATGCTTATACACAGACACCAATACATACACACCAACACAACAGGCAGTGTGGGTATATTGCACCTCAGGCCTATTTGCTGAAACTTTAACACAGAGGACAGCTGGCAAAGGAGCAAGTACAAAGACATTTAATGTGCAGCTGGGCTGTCTCCCAGTAAAAACCCATTCTCTGCAGATGGAGGAACCAGTAACACAATCTAAGTGTCTGATATTACTGGGCAGTTTTCGATTATCGATCGAACTACTGCTTCATGGTACAACTGCGTTATGTCGTCCACGGTCCCGCTGAGGGCCCTCCTTCACATCAACATCTTATCCAAACATTCATTCCTCCTCTAAACCAAGAGCAGATCTGCTGAAATTACTTTCACTTTCTCCGTCCACCGCGCTACATAACGCTGCTCGCAAATGGAAATTAAAATTAGCAAATGGAAAAATATTGTCATATTTCTGTGCGTTATGATGTGCACGTCCACACAGCCTTGACCTGGATAAGCAGTCGAAGGAAAGATAGACAGGTTTTGTGCATTTACTAGTGGTCTTATTTTATAGCTCTTTGTTACGGCCATTTCAAAAGGCAGTAGTTGTTACATGTAGCCCTATTATATTACAAGCTGATGAAAATGAGTGATTTAACGGCACGCAACCAGAAAGGGGAAGACGGATGTTGCTTTCCAAATTTTTCCGGTGATTGATAAAATGCACAGAAGAAACGTCTGACCTTTCATGATTTAATTAGCTATCAGCACAGTTTGCCTCTCTAGTTGCTACGCACATGCCAAAAATCACTCCCCAAAAGTTGGGTGGCTCACATGTACAAGAATCACTCTTAGGCTACTGGTTTAACGGGAAAATTGCTATCATACTGGCTTTCTGGGACAGATAATGGTTTTGTTATATGCAGCAGCAAAATAAATGAAAGTTCTGCATTTTAGTTCTGCATATTCATAATATATAGTATAATTGTAGTAGTAGTGCATAGATCATAGATCATAACATGTTTCGGCTATCGTGTCTCCTAACAAAGAGAGATCCTAACGATTCATTATGTTATTCCTGGGAACAATACATAATCCCAAAGCAGCCCAGTGGTGGTGCGGCAGATCGGAATCGCAATCCATTCTTTTGAGCAATGAAAGAACGGATTTATCTCAGGACCAGCATTCCCTGTTAATGAGACATGGATGGGAAACACAGACTGAATTTTATATGTCTAGCCGTTTCACGTTCAGGGCAACGGGAGACAGCTTTCTGAAATCCTGTGTTCAGTGATGCCGCATGACATCCCTTCCCCTCCTTCTGAATCACCCAAGCAAAGGGCCTGTCATCCCTGACAAAATAAAGAGGCAAAAACACCTTACATGCCCAAAATTCAAATTAAGAGAACACCCACCGATCCACCCACACATATGCTCCATCACCTAACAAGATCATGGTTTCTTTTTCACTGCGCGGCCCATAATCCCCCAACCATGTATATGTCAGTCTTATTATATGCATTCCAAGAGGCGCCTTATCTTTCCAAAACAGAATTACATTTTCCACCATATCTGGCAACTCAGTAAGAAAAACCTTTGACAGACTGAGTGTACAAAGAGATAAAATAAAGCCTGTATGGGTATTTTAACAATTCCTCATCTTAACAAAGATATTTCACAGTTAAATCCACCTTCACCCAAGGTAGACTGAACAGCATTGTATCAACACTTATTCAAAACACACTTCATGTGTTACACTAACCTAAACGGATTTGAACATGTCACTACTTGAAATACAAGCCAATGACATTATTAAACAGAGCACAGAGCAGTGCAACAGGAGAAAACCTGTTCAACTGCCCAGGCAAATCTGTATTAATTTAAACTGGGCAAGCAATAGATGGACACAACAATCTACTTGTGAAAAAATGTATTAATCCATTACTATATAATAACTTCAAAACTGTTTAATATTCTACATTTAATGGGAATGATCCTTAAATATATTGATCTTTCCTAAAGGCATTTTAAAAGGATTCTGCATTCACTCAGCCTGTAGCAGCTATTATCAGTACTTTTAAGATGATCTTCTATAAAAGAGAACATAAGTTACTGATTTCTCACAATGACATGCTTCTGAAGAGATATTCATTCATTGCGTTTTTTTTTTTTATCTTAAACTGCTGACAGTATGGCTCGGACAAACTCAAATTCGCTGCAGTATTTGATACACTTTTCACCCAGGGGCTGCAATAAAAATATTCATAATGTTTATCATTCGGATATCTGTTTGGAGAGATGATTCCAATGTTTGGTCAAATTCAGTGAGTTCTACTATTCTGGTTCTGGAATCCCATAGCACTGAGAAGTCCTCAAGAGTAGCCTATTCAAGCAGAACGTTAACTGACAACAGTTAGGGGACAAGTGTTCAGGGATCTAGTCTTTATTGTGACCTCCAGAAATGGCCCGAAGATGTTTGAAGCTCATACAATTGCTGTGAAGCCCCCAGGATGTGTATAAAAAAAAATGAACACAGATCTCATTAAAATATCTTTAAAACTGATGGGGAAAAAGTTGCACAAAATGCAAAGATTAAAAGGTTGACTTCGAAAGAATGTTCATCATGCAAGCTCAAAACCACGCCACAGCGTCAGAGAGCCAAGAAGAACCCATGAGGAACAGTGTCACTGAACTTCTCTTAATCTCTTAATAAAACCTACATGAAAATTGTCAATGAACAGAAAGTAAAATTAGACATTAATTTAGCTAAATGGTCTTTAGCAATAAAAAAAAAAATCAGTCCAAAACAAGCAAATAAAATCTTCAAGAAAAGAATTCCTTCTGTACCGTGACAGGGGAACAGAAATTGCATTTGACGATACTTACATTTCTCTGTTGCCTCTAGCAATGGAGTACCTGTGTGTAACACAAACAGCTCCACGTGACACAGAAATGGAAGGACGGAACAGGGAGCGGGGGATGAAAGGAGAACAAGTGACGGCACCGGCAGTCCGAAACAACTCTGGGGCACAAATAGATGTAAAATTTGGGGAAGTGTAACAAAGCCAGGCAGCCTGGAGCAGAGACAGAAATCAGAAGACTGTGCTATAGCCCTAATGATGGGCAAGAGGCTAGCCACATGACTATGCCCCGGACTTGGATGCCCATGCCCTGCTCCTGTCTGACAATACCATTATACAAATCTACTATCAAGGCAGGAGGCACAATGAAACGCTCAACGCTGCAGGGCTGTGGCCTCCCCTATCCAGGGTAGGAGGTACAATCCCTGCATGCTCTCCTAATTACCTTCCACGATAAAATACTTCATCTGAATTGCTGTTCCTAAATTGCCCTTGATTTACGTGTGCCCTATGATGGACTGGCATCCAGCTTCGTGCCAGGCTCACTGTGACTCTCATTCGGGTTAAGGTTAGGGAGTTCAAAGCCTAGGTCACCACAGAACGCTGTGTATCCTTCAGCAGGACATCAAAATGAAACCAAAATAATGGCTCATTGACAAACGCTAGACTGTTCTGGAGCACCAGTGACGAATTCTGACCTGATTGCCACTGAGAACATGTGGCGAGACCCGAAATCACCCTGTCAGAGGCATCCTTCAAACACTGAAGAACTGTGGCAGTGCATGGCTAAAGAGTGCAGCCAACTGTTAGCCAGACAATTTATAGGGCTAGCTGTAAGGGGCATTTGGAGGCAAATTATAATGTGTTTGCTGCAATGGGCTGGCATTCCTTCCAGGGGGTACCCCTGTCTAGTGCCCTGTGCCACCTGGCTCCAGACCCCCCACCTTGTAATGGATTAACAGTTGGAAGATGGACGGATGGATGGAATTTACTTTAGCAAACACAAGAAAAAGTACAAAAAAAATCAGCATACGTTTGTAGTAAATGTCAACAAAACCGCTGGCAAAAAAAACTTCAGCATTCCGGTTTTGAGAAATAAAATGTAAAATTGTAAAAATATCAATGCATAGCGCTGGTTACAAATTGTGGCATCATACCAGGGATTTTTTTGGCTGGAGGCTGATTGTTTAAACAGTTATCCTCACCATTGGGCCCTTTGGGAATGAAGCGGCCTGCAGTTAAGTTGTCATAGTGACGAAGAACCCGCAAAGTCTGCCCTGGGTTTTAGAAGGCCATTCAAAGGCAGTACACACGCTGTGACGTTACTTCTGTAAGTGCCGTTTGAGAGACGAGTGCAGCAGAGGGTTTTCTGCCTTTCGCGGTGAAGCTGCTGATTCAGAGCAGACACACGAAAGCAGCACAGTTAGAACAACAAGGCTCTGCCTGCTTGGGCAGTTAATAATAGCAATAAGGGCTGTTATTGCTGTCTAAAGAAATACAGGCCAGGCACAAAAATGCAGCAAATGGGGATTGGGATTTTACATACAGAAAACGCATGGTCGAAAGCATGTTTTCAGATGATTTTTACTACTGACCAATTCTGCTACTACAGATTACGGTAAAGACAAAACACATTGTTTTATTTAGTTCACACCGGAAGTGGATATTCTGCAACATATGTCACATGACCTGGATGAATGGTGGCTGAGCCCCCCACCACGCTCAAGCCGCATCATAACATTGCATTATGTTGTGTTTTTTTCCGCGCATCATCCATAACGGTTCATCCACTTTAGAATCACAGTAACCCAGAACAGAATCCAGCCCAGGAAGCACTGGCTGAAAAGCAGGATACAGCCTCAACGGGAAGTCAGCGCCTCGCACAGTGCACACACATTCGCTCACAGGCCGATGCCAAGGTGCAGGGACACACAGCCACATATTACACTGCCGGAATTTATACCTGACCTCAGGACAAAAGGCATATGTATGCTTTACAACACACAAAATTAAACAAAACATTTTGTTCTATTATGCCAAATGATTTGGCTAGACTCCACACAGGGATTTCTCAACAATAAGCACTCCAGGGACTCGCAGCCAAGCTATTACGAAATTAGTTTCTTGTACTAACTTGATTGTGAATGACATGTGAAGCGACTGCAAACCCGTCGACGATTTTGCAAATGATGAGATGAGGCTGCTAAGGTTATTAACCACCTTGATTTTCTGAAGCACTCGGCACGGGGTGGTGATTATTGCAACTGAATGGTTGCCTTATTTGTTGCACCCTCAATGTTATACTGGTCTACAGGAGCTGAAGAACTGGGCAGCCGTGTGGCAATGTGGAGCCTTTCCCAGAATCCCTGGGCTGTACAGCATGGTACGCAAAGGATAGGACATCACTCACACATCCCTCTTCTTCCTTTCGGCACCTCATCCAGGTCCCGTTCTGTTCTCTTTCTCTCTCGTCATGTCTTCCCTCTCCACCGTAGCCATTCCCGTTACTTTGATCCCCATTCTCCCATCCTCGGCCCCATCCATCCTTTATCCTGAGGTTGTATTCATCCTCTCACGGCTCCGCCTCCTTTTTGCCCATCTGCCTCCATGTCGTGGCAGCTCTTTACCTTCTTGGCACAATCCATTTCAGGGAGGGAGGGGTGCAGGTGGTGTGACTGGGACCCATTATGTGTATGCAAATCTCAGCCAGTCACACTGTTCCTAGCAGCCACCTGCCATGTTCCTGATGTCAGCGCCGTGAAAAGGGATCTTCTCACTGGTGCCACTACCTCACGACAGCATAAGACATAATTACCACTCAGTGCTGTTCCTGGCAGTTTATGCACGCTGCTCTGCTAAATGCAAATGGTGGAGAGGCACCAAGCCACAAGAGGGGCCTTTTTCAACCTCACCAGTAGCGTTAAAACGCCTCTAAATGCCAAAGATGTTCCACTTATAGCACAGATATCCAAGCTTGCTTCTATGGATTTAGCTTAAAACCTCCTATTAATACACCTTCAGTCTTGAAGACCCCGAAGTGTGTCAGATGTTTGTCAAGGCTCTTCAAAAGAGCTTTGTGTGGGCTTACGCTGCCGTCACAGACACCTAGAAGCACAACATCATATCAGCCTGCACACATGAGGAATGCGTAAAACGCAAGACCCAAAGCATTAGGTCTGCTTCCAGTTAAGCCAATTAGTTATAGGTAATTAACCCAGTTTTTTAAACAGTCATTGGACTATGCTATACTGGTCTAACTTTGGACTGGGACTTATCTCTGGTCTAATTCGCTACACTTAGAAAAAAAGTGAGACAGGTTCAACAATCATCTACATAATTTACAATCTCATGGTACACGGTCGCTGTCCCCAATTGCAAATGTCTTATCAGTGATATGCTCCCTCCAGATATGGGGCGTGGTTACGTATCCCAGCCATGATCTCAGAAAAACCAGCCCTTCTCTGTCGACACCCATTAATTTCACAGGTCTTTATGAGAGGTAACTGTGTCCATGTTTCAGTTTTGTCCCTCTTTGTGTGTGCAAGATAACAATGACAATTGAGAAGAGAACGAAGAATTTCATCAGTGGCGACTGTTTCCGTGACAGACCTGACCACTCAGACAGAAGCTACGTTTCATAAATAGCCCAGACACTTCCCTTGCTGGTGGCTACTTGAAACTCAGCTGTGAGGCAAGGCCAGGGAAAAGTATCTGAAAGTGTATGAACGCCACCAAAACGCAGAGGCTTCACAGTGCAAGAAATCCCCTTCAATGCAGTCAATTTTAATAAATTAAAAATACAATCATAATTCATTCATAAGTCATCATATGACTTAGACACTTAGTATAACCTATCTGGAGGTGAGAATCGGATGCAATGATGAGTCAATTTCAAATAATCAAAAGCGGTCAATGCAGAATCATGTCTGGAATCTCCCAAATATTGAACGTCTTTTGAAATATTAAGCATGCTAGCCAGATCACATGACCCCCTTTCCATTTGAATTCAAGTTGAATTCAAGATGGCTGCTTGCGAGATGGCGCAGAAGGTGTTAACACAAATCTCGCAGATACAACCACACAGAGGTGGAACGTTCAGGTCCAGAAAGTACAAATCCGGACCAAGGTTTTCTTTCAACCAACCAGTTGAGTACTACGTAACTATGACTCTTTATACTAAACCGGTTGGTTGAAACAAAATCTTGGTCTGGATTTTTAATTTCTGATCCTGACCTTTCCACCTCTGCAACCATAGGTGCATTGCAAAATGGCATTAGCTACATTAATCCAACATTAGGCAAACTAAAAATACTTTTTCAGACTTTTGAGTCTGTCTGTGTGTCAGAACAGCCAAAAACTCCCATTTGGTAAAACACAGCAAATAAAATGATCAGGCTTACTTGATGGTGGTACACTTGACAAAACACTGCACATAACAAGTGCAGAACAATGCACTGACTTTACATATATTTGTCTGGCAGATTGTTTGGTGGGTCAAAGTAGGTCAAACATCACAAGCAAGGAGCCAGTTTAGCTACTTCTAAATACTTTGCATATACCCTCAAAGGAGTATTGTTTCATATCAATTAGTAACACCATTTAGAACTTAACGATCACAATCAAACTAAAATTGCACCAATAGCAAACGGTCGCCGGTGAACCCGTCATCAGCTCAGCTCATGGTTCCCTACACGCTCACATGCTCGACGCTCGAAGTGAACTGCCGTCGTCCACAGCAGCGACATCACAGGTCGTCAGGCAGTCATGAATGGCGGGCAAGACTGCAACTATGCAAAGCAAGGCCGTGTGGCATGAGGTCGGGCCCTGCAACTGAGGAACCCAGTGCCATTTGGCGTCAGCAGCTCCGCTGATTCAGTTCCCTGTGGCTCTCTCATACAGACGCTTCCCTATTTTCACAGTTGCAACAATGATGTTTGTTGTTTTTAAATAAAACCGGCATCTAATTTTAAGTCGAGCTGTGTCCGTGCAAACCCAAGCAGAAGAATTACTGCAACGCATGCCTTGCGAAGCCTGGAGATCAGTCGTTAAAAATATCTGCTGGCTGCATTACATTATTCTATGAACTTTTATTTATAGTAAATACCAATCAAAATAGATTTTGACAAGTCCATTTACAATCTACTAAATTAAGACTGTGTTTTCAATCTCTTACCCACAGTTACATCGAATAGTTTTAATCACTTTTCATTCCAGTTTGCACATAAGTTGTGTCTTTGGATGAAATCTATTCAAGATGGCTGCTGTGCTACCAACTCGCAGCAGGGTACAGAACGACAGCTTGGAGGATCTGGGCAGGGGAAGCTAAAACTGCAGTACACAGGTCTTCACTCCGGGTCCTTGAAGGCTGCGGCGTTTGCGGGTCCTGCGATTCTCCGACCAAAGTTTAGTCAGCAACACTGTTTGCTCAGTCAAGCGTTAAACTGCTCAGGTAGGAAAGGAAGAGACACGGATCTGAGAAGACTGGGGGCGAGGACCTGTTCTGCATGACACAGAGCAAAATGTCTATTGACTACAGGAGTCCATGGTGCTGTTAAGGGAAAAGGCAAACATGTCACATGTTGAGGTCGACCTACTTAATACAAACAAAAATCACGCAAAAGTAAAATAAACCTTTCACGAAGTCAACATCTGAGCGGTTCTTCTTTAAGGGCTGGTCGTGTTTGAGCTAAAAAGGCAACGTCTTATGGTATCTTGCCTCACCTCGCCACATTCCACATTGCTGGATGCTGGTGCAGGACTGTCAGGTACCCTGCGCACAGCGATTCATATCACCCCAGATACAATTAGTACAACTGAGGCACTCGGTGAGATCCCCAGCAAAATAAACTATTCATTTGTGTCACCCTTCAAAACAAGCAAAGCCCTGACAACAAAACATATTAACATTCCACAGAAGGCATACAATCACGATGGAGGAATGAAGATCACGGAGCAGTAAAAAGCCATTTAGTCACATTATGGCATGGACCAAAAAAAATCATTACGCTGTATTCTCAAAAATCTGCCAAAAATGTTACATTCAGTCACATTATAGGATTGCCATTTATAAGGCTTTCAACCTTATTTAATATTGTTTTAAGATCACAGACTAATTAAACTATAAACAAAACCTATTACAAAAAAGGGAATTTCCCCGGTAAGTTTTTATAAATTCCCAAATGAATTTTCGGGGAGAAAATGTTTCCAATCCCACCCAGTATTTCTGACGTGTCCACAATAGTCTTTTTTCTTCTTCGAAAGAGGACTTTTATGTAACATTAACTCGCAAAACCCTGACACAACGAAAAGGCTGTAATTAT
This sequence comes from Mormyrops attenuatus, assembly GCA_026777985.1. Taxonomy (NCBI): domain Eukaryota; kingdom Metazoa; phylum Chordata; class Actinopteri; order Osteoglossiformes; family Mormyridae; genus Mormyrops; species Mormyrops attenuatus. The sequence continues at coordinate 2,228,436 of JAODKC010000002.1, read as the reverse complement.
TTCTAATTTTCCTGAATGCATTTAAAAGCATCACACTGACATGCAGCACGAGACCTTGCCTGTTCTAGCTGGTCTCCAGTCTGCACCCACCAGTGTGAAAGAGGCGGATCCTTTCAATGGCCAGAAAACCATGTTGTAACATCCCGGGCTCAATGGGGGTGTCTCTGCGGTCATCCTATAGCCAATTCTGCCAATTCCGGGACGTGACAGACCCCTGGACTTCTGGGGGTGCGGTCATGGACAGGGACCCTGCTGGGTTTACATCATTCCCATAGTGCACAGGTGGGCCAAAATTTTAAATGTACATTTTTCGTAATTTCAAGTATTTTACGTAAAATTGTGCAGCATTACATACATACAGTAGTTGACGTCTTCGCTATTTTAAAATATTTCATGATAACTGTACATCTTTCATTTCAGCGCCTTTATTTTGGACTTCTACCTTCTAATTTCCCACATAAAACGCCACGAATCCCTTCCTGACAACCCTTTCTAAAAACACAAAACACTGAATAGAGCTGATCTGAGCGACAATTAAGTTACTAATGGCGCGTAAAAGTGACCAGGGGTAAATGGAGAAGTCCAGGTTAACAGGGAGGCGAAAACCGAAAGCAAGAAACCCAATTCCTACAAGAAGTCTTTCGTAAGAAAATGTCAATTTCTCCTGTAGCACATTAACAAAGAGTCTACCTTTAATAGATTACCCGTGAAAGATTATAGTGCGCTATTATGAGGGAATGTAAGCAGAATACATTTACTATACATGCGCTTACATGTTAGCGAAAGGGCTGCGCTCAGGCACCACTGAGCACATTCACCTCCTTAACTCATTTCCTTGCAATCTTGTAACACTACTCCAGGAGTACACTTACACTCCAAATGATTATACAACGATCGTAATAAAGCTTTATCATAATCATGAATGGAGAAAATAAGAATTAATATTCTGTCTTTGACACACAACTAAAATCCACAGCGGCGTGTGTAATAAAAGGCACTGATCGACAGCCCTACACGAATTCCGATTATGTATCGTTATTTTGACACGGAGTAACACGGGGATTTGCGTGCAGGATGCAGGTCCGGGATCGTGCATTTCTCTTTTTAAAACTCACCTGCTTGTGTGGTGTCCGTAAGGTCGTAGCTCATGCGGGGGTACTCTCTGAGCTTCCTGCCGCTGAGGTTCAAAGCGCCCGAGCACACGGCATCTTCCAGGGTGCGATCCAGGCTCCTGGCGCTGTGGCCATGCTGCTGCTGCTGCTGCTGATGCGGGAGTACGCCGGGGTTCCATTGAGGTCCGCTGCAGTACAGATGGGCATGCAAGGCCGACGCCGCTTCTCCGCCTCCCTGACTCGCCGCCATTTTCATGTGTGAAATTATTCTGAAAATAATAACAGTGACCCTCCCTCCTTCCCTCCCCCCGCCCATGCGCATGGTCGGGAAAACGTGGTGTTTCGAAGGGCGGCGGAAAGCGGCTGTTCTGTTCTTGAGACAGGTACCTCTCAAGAAATTAAAATCCAAAACTGTTTCATGCTTTCAGTGCATTTCATTCATTGCATTTATTCAATTCGATCCGTGTAGAAACTGTAATGCAAATGTCAGGTTTATGAGAATATTTACGCATCTGTTGTATTTGTTATATCAATACGTTACAAATAAACAAAACACAGCACATAAATATCCGCTTTTGTATTTTTTTTCTTGTATTGTATATTTCAGTGTTAAATAAAAGGGCGTTGGTAACTACAGAAGGAGGCCTCCCCAGCTCAGATTTTTTCCCCCAATAAAATAGAAACGTCAAAAATCATACCGCTTCCTTAAGGAGCTCGTGTTGCAGATTTATGCAAGAACGAAACAGATTTTGTTGCATTAAACCATGCGGTCTTCCATATTGAAATACTTCTAAGGTGAAATAATGATTTTTGGGAGTCTGTCATATAAGCTCGTAGAATCCATTTTGCTACGCATCTGTTTATTTTAAAACGGATTAAAGCAAGTCATTAATTATTAATAAATGTATTCTAAGTTGAAAACTGGCTTCACAAATTTATATAGTGGAATATGTTACTCAAGGGTACAACCTAGACTGTGTTGAGGATTTGTGACCTCAAAAATGTCCTAACTGCTGTCTATACATTAGATTATCGATAGTGGATTTTGAAGGATGACATTCTAAGTGATTTTATTTTAAAACAAATAAGTTATTTTAAAAGTCAATATGTGACAAATTGTCTAGGCCATATTTGATTTTTCTATTCAGGATTGTGATTTTATCAGACCAGTGGGCGACAGACAGGTGTTGGCACATTAATGTGTGTGGGCAGTGTGTGGCTCTGCGGGCCAAACCTCTGCGCCAGTGATCGGCAAGTCGGCCGAATAGTCAGATGTCAGTGGGCCCCTGAGCAGGCCCTTAACCCCCAGCTACCGGGGACCCCGCATGCCGGGGCTGACCCTGTGCTGTGACCCCCAAGCTTGCTCCCACATATATACTGTCTGTGCGTCTCGTTGAGAGCAAGATGGGGTCGCTGAAAATAGACTTTCCCCACAGGAATTAATAAGGTTCCATTATTCTGTTCCATAAATCCTGTCACTCTGAACTGTCTTTGTATTTGTAAAAAGGCGACACCTAGTGACCAAGTTGTATAGAATCTTGAATAAGAAATACAAAGCGCTAGACCGCTGAGAGGGCGGGGCCGTGTTTCAGGTTCAGCGATGAACTTGACGAGGCGTCATTGCTGTCGAAGCATAAGAAAATTTTAGGTAATTAGACGTCACGTCTCAAGAAATTCTCAAGATGCGTTAAAGCGGTAGGCGTTGCTGTGCGCTGTAATTTGGACCTGCGAATCGCAAGTCCACTTCCAACACAATAGCTCCAGGTGTCCAATATGGCGCTTGCCTAAAACCAGCTGTTAGCCACAGAATAGGGTTTTTAAGAAATTAGATAAGATAAAATAAAAATATCAAAGAGAGCTAAGGCTGGAAGACGTGGAACGTACTTTAACATGAAATAAGGAACAGAAATTCAACGTTGTCACTCGCTTGTTAAGTTTAAACACAATAACTGTCTGGGAATAAAAAGCGAAGCTCACAGCCACACACCTTAAGTTTACAATATCGCCTCCACCGTTTTCTCTCTGGCCTGTTTCCGTAGTGCATTGTGGGAATCGAAGCAGTTCTGTTTGATAATTGGCTGAGAAGTTACGTACACATCATTGCCCTTTGCGCAATAGAAACATTATGGGTCCCACGTTAATATATATGGAACTGTCTACAACTCGTGTTTTCATTGGTCTGCGTTTTCAGCAGGTGTAAATAACGCATGCCCATGCAACTTGAATAGTAACGTTCGTAAAGCCTGCTTACGGTTGGTTGACATGCACGGTAACTAATATTCTCCTAGATATGCATCCAATTAACATACTGTAAGCAACTCCATTATTAATTGCTAACTTTACAGGCAGGACTTGTGCATCGTTTTGTAGAACTGTAACCCAGGTCGGCCTAAGTATTACAGGAAGCGAGTGCGTGTAAATTTAAGAGTGTATTAGGGTTACTGTATGGCAAGAATGTAATAAAATATGTAAAATATAGAAAAACAATGCTTTTGCAGAATACGTGTGAGGATATACGAAGAAGACGCCGATTTTCGTCCAGAAGACCACTAAGGACATTATTTCAATATTGAAGTAGTAAAAGACTCAGTAAACATCGCGCTGCGACTGAATGTTATGCTAAATTTTTAAGTTTATTAAATTATGTGCGTACCTTAAAAAGAATACTAAGAAAAGAGAGTGTCAAAACAGATGAAGCTATTTGACAGCAGAGCTCCGTGATGACGTCAGGGGAGCCGCGGACCAATCAGAAGAGGACATTCATGCGGTTCCTCTTCACCTCGACTGGCACTGGCCCGCTTCTCATACATCCAGCAAATTCAACATGGCGGAGCAATAACAAACGGTTGTGCGTAATTTCAGCTCTGGGTAACACTTCTGTACGTCGTATTCGCTGTATTTTGCTACTTTCTGCAAAGCGTGATATGTTGCCTGTAGGCTGAAGCAATTCGTGTCTCGGATGACGGGCATCTCCGGCGTTTATTTCGCACGACGGTGCAGCAGAGCCGCGCCAGCTAGCTGCGCTGCCGCCGTAGCTTTCCGTTTAGCCAGTTAGCGCCTGTGAAATCTGGTCACGGGAAGACGGGTTTCGCGTTACCATGCCGCGGTGTAAATGTGCACTATTGTGGCAGGCGGGCTTGAGCGTCCACTGTTTCGGTTATGCCCTCGGAATTAGTTAGCATAGCGGGCTAAGCTAACATCTATGGTGATGGGTTTGCTTTCGTTGGCTGAAAATACCATTAGCAGGCGTGCTTGCAAACACTGACTTACGTGTGGGGTTTTCTCCCCCATTTTTTTTGCAAGTTTGCTCTCTGATTGGGCTGCTTGTGCTTCTTTTCTGATTTTTAACTTATCCCTTTCAAGGTTTTCTTTAAATGTCCGTGGTTACACCTCCTGACGCTACAGGTGTTTATATGTGACACCGACGCCGGGCACTGAGACCATCAGGCCCGCTCGACACTCGGAAACTGTTGCTCTATTAGTTACAGTTGTTATATTGTACTAAAATTACGTAGAGGCTGCTTTTTGACCCTTGCAGTGAGATGCACGTGTCCTAACTGTATATTTACTTAATATGTTAAGCAGCTGCAGTCGAACGCACGGATAACAAAATATGTGAATGGTTTCAAGACTTTTAAAAGTTCTCTGCACCCAACAGATAAATACATAATGCGTTTTCAGTGCAAAAAATTGTTTTTGCTGCTGCAGTGGGAATATGGCTGACAAAAAAGGGAAACACGTAATCGCTAAGAGGACCCTGACCAAGAAAGAACAAGAGGAATTGAAGAAAAAGGTGATTACTCCCAATTCAGAGAGAATTCAAGTTTAAAATATAAATGGAAGTAAAAAAAAAAGCTTTAATTGTTCTACTATACTTTCTTTTTGCAAGTCAGTTAGCGTCAACTGCCTAATTTGTCAGGAGTTATCAGATTGACCATTATTTGCCATCTTGATACAGTTCTAGGTGGTCATGGAGGGATCTTTATGATTTCATTTATTTTCAATTTCTTGTGTTTCGTAAGTATTTTGCCGGGTAGGTCTTGGTAGTATTGTTCATGAAATGCTCCTGCTTACATTATAATAGATGGGCATGGCTGACAAACTTATCCGATGCTGTTAGAGGCAGTGGTGTGAATGACACGGTTTCCTCTTTCCAACAGGAAGAAGAGAAGGCAGCTGAAGTGTTTGAGGAGTTTTTGGCATCTTTCGACAGCAATGAGAGAAGCGGGGTGAAGACGTTTGTGCGTGGGGGGGTCGTCAACGCTACTAAAGGTAAGCCGATCCCACAGAAGTGCATCAGGCCACTGCCAAAAGTGGCCTTTTGAGCAGCGAGAATTTTTAAAATTTATTTGTCTCCTCCAAATAGAGGAAGAAGCTGCGGAGGTGAAGAAGAGCAAACTTTACCGACCAACCACTAAATTTGCGCCGCTGCCTCAGAATGTCCTATCGTCTCAGCCGCCTGAAAAGAAGCCAGTAGGTGCCATTGCTGGGGTCTCTCCTTCGACAGCATCCCTACCAGCTTGCATGGCCAGGTCTCACCCACCCCTTCCTGTATTCTGTTGCCCTCAGCTCGTGAAAAAGAAGACCGAAGAAAAGAAGAAGAGCAACCTTGAGCTCTTCAAAGAGGAGTTAAAGCAGTACGTCACTTTACGGCCACGATTTTTGCATGTGAGGGGTTGGGGAGCTGTGCCGTGGCGGTCAGGGGTGATTTTTTTTCGTCTGTTTTCGTATTCTATTCGTTTAGAATACAGGAAGAACGGGAGGAAAGGTACAAGAGGAAGAAGAATGACCCCGGAGGCTTTTCCGACCTGGACTTGCCACAGTCTCGACGGTCACGTAAGGCTGAGTCTTTCGGCTGCAGCTCTTCGTGAAGGACTGTTACTAATACTAATATTCCAGAGAACATTGTTCATCTTTCTCTCCTTCCCTCAGTGTTTGACGACGATCCTGGAATGCCTAATACCACCAATCTCTATATTGGATGCATTAATCCAAAGGTATGTGGGGATGCTGGTGTGAGGTTTGAGTTGCGGTTCTGTTTTTAGTTTAAATGGTGCAGGACAGAAACCGATGATTTGTGACGATAAATTTCTGCGTCTAATATGCATTTTAGTTTTAACACCGAAGCAGTATCTTTTTTTTTTTTTTTTTTTTAAGGTGGAGGTAATACATTTTCAAATTGACACCCGTATTCATAAGTTCATTCCAGAATAAGTCCTTGGGGTGATGCGTTTCAGATGAACGAGGAAATGCTCTGTAAAGAGTTCGGCAAGTTTGGCCCGTTGGCAAGCGTGAAGATCATGTGGCCGCGCACCGACGACGAGCGCACAAGGGTCACCAACCGCGGCTTCGTGGCCTTCATGACACGTAAAGATGCCGAGCGGGCGCTGGCGGCGCTGGACGGTAAGTGGTGCTCATGTGCCCGTGCTCCCTCTTGGTCGAATGATGTTTATTGTTAGTTGACATTGTTTGTGTGTCTCTTGTAATCTCACATAATATTTACTTCACAAATTAAATTAATCCATCTTCTAACCAGTTATTCCAGTCAGGTTTATGGAGTGTGGGGTGCTGGACCCTATCTCAGGCACCATAGAGCAGTGTTTTTTCAAACCGGTCACCGTAAACCCCCGGACTGTCCATGTTTTAGCTCCTTGGAGGGAACCAAAATGTGGACCGTCTGGGGGTCGTAGAGGAGCAGGTCGAGAAACACTGCCACAGGGCACAAGATGGAGATAAACCCTCGATGGAATGACCAACGACATTCATTGATTGCAGCTGTTGGTGTAGCAGCATGCTTGGGTGGGATTATCTTGTGCCGTCAACCATTTACTTGTTCAGCCATCTTACAGTTGGTCACTGTATTGCTTCCCATTGGTTTAAACAAGTCTGTGATTCCAGGCACTACAGGAATCCCACACGCCCTGTCAGTCAGGATAATGAAAATCCATACAGTGCACAAAATTGTCTTTTTCCATTGTTATTGTTTAGAATCTCGGTGTATCTGTATTTCCTGTTTAGGGTTATAGTTTATTTTTCATGGGCACTTAACCTGTGTTGTTAAAATCTTTCATGACTTCACCAAGAGGGCCATTCTCAACACCTGCTTTTGCAATTAATGTAGAAGGCGATATAAATATAGGCATTTTTGCTATAATGCGACAAGAATTTACATAAAATCTAACACTTTGCATAATCTCACAATAAAAATAACAAGGCTCATGGTTAGGGCAGAACATTCAAAAACCCATATTTCTAGCAAAGGAGTGGATTTTGTGGGAGTTATGGGTGTGAATCTCTAACACTCAGATGATTTGATGTTCATTGGATGCGATTTAGATCAATTTAAGATGTACTGCAGTGTCCTACTTTTGAAGTAAGAACATCAAAATGTTGTGTTTTTTTTTCTTTATCAAAACACGTCTGCTCTATCTATTTTGCTCTGCGAAAACCACCCAAGATGAGCTAATCGTAGTTGGTCGTAAGATGACTTGAATGGGATTTAGCCAGAATATAATTTATTCATCTGAAAAATGTCAAGCAGCATGATTTGGAGGACACTCAGCTTTTTTTGAGGGTGCCGCAGGGTAATCTCTGATTTTAATCTGAATTGACGTGGTACAACTATTTCTAGACAGTTGTATAGGAAAAATTAATTAGTAGTCCTTTTCACTAGTGTCACTTTTTAAAACTCTACTAATTTTCGTATTTTTGTGAACTTTCTTTGCTGCGCAGTGACGAGTAAAAGGGCTTCTGCTGTCTGTCATCCACTCATGAACGTCTGAGAAATCCCTGCCTCTCTTTTTTTTTTTTCCTCCTTCCCTCACGGCAGGTAAAGTGGTCATGGGCTTCGAAATGAAGCTTGGCTGGGGGAAAGCTGTCCGCATCCCTCCCCAGCCGCTGTACACCCCCATAAGCGTACTGAAAAGATCCACGCCCCCGCCCCCTTCTGGCCTGCCTTTCAACGCTCAGCCTCGGGAACGATTCCGCAACGATTTCACCAAGCCCTTAAACATGTCCAAGGACGAGTTTGACAAGGTAAAGTTCATGATGGAAGGTGGCTGATTGGGTTTTTTCTGTTTTTTGTTTTTTTTTCTCATTTAAGATTTATATCAGGCTTGTGGAGATAATAGTGAGTTATGGAGCATCACTGCAGTGTGTGAGTGCAGACTGACAGGCTTTTTTTCTGGTAGTTGATTTTAGTGACAATTTGTAACTGTCTCAGTGGGCGGGAGGGATGCCTAGTTATGATTTTTGCAATTATCTTCTGAAGCATCATGTTTAGTGAATATGTATCATTGACATTTATTACATTTCTTGTGCAATTGTGATAAATTGCCATGATGTGTTTTATATATATATATATATATCCTGCAGTTTCGTCTGTAAATACTCACTTTTTTTATATCTTCACTATTTGATTTGACTTCACGTACAGACTCTGTCCGAAGCCGTAGTCAAAGTGGTTATCCCAACAGAAAGGTACACTCTCTATCCATTCTTACTACTACTGCTACTACGACTGACCAGCCATTGTCACAACACAGAGCTTTAGAGGGCAGAGGTCCGAGAGTCTGTTCTTTGTGTGTGAGGCAGGAAGTGCCCCCCAGTCCTACGAGCAAAACCGGCTCATGGCCTTCTCTCAGTAAGGTGTCTAGTGCTCCAGGAACTTGATGCTAAAGTCGCTTCTGTCCTGCTGTTCTACTCCTGATTTACCGACAGGATGTCAGTGTTTTTAAAAGTGTTAGCCAGGAGCAGCTGTTAAAAGCAGACACCCCCTTGCTCAGAGAATTGGGGACTTCTGTGTGGACAGCTAGCGGGTGCGTTTTTTTTCTTCTACTGGGGGGAGTCCTTGGCTTCAGTGGAGTTAAGATAGTTACTTGTAGCATTTCTGCCATGAGTCCCGCTGGCAAAACTTTGTTTAATCCTGACACTTTTTTTTTATTTTTATTTTTTTAAAAAGACCATGTAGCGCAGGGGTGTCAGACTCCAGTCCTGGGGGGCCAGAACCCTGCACATTTTTGGGTTTTCCCTCATTTGACACGCCTGATTCAACTCCTTGTGCTAATAATCACACAGCTCTTGAGCTGAATCATTTGTGTGGGAACAGGGAAAGAGCTAAGCTACATAGGGCTCCGGCCCCCCAGGAATGGAGTTTGACACCCCTGATGTAGCGGGTCAGTCAGTAGTGATACTTCTGAATGCCTTGATCTTAAAATTAATTTTTGGTTTAAAGACGGTGGCAGCAATAATATTTTAGAGTAGGACCTGGAATGGCCATATGGCCCCTGAGACAGCAGTGTAGTGACAGAGAGGACCTCATGGAGTCAGGTTAGATGAAAGCCTGTAGTAGCTAATAGTAGTAAGCAATGCTATCCCTAGAGAAGTTGGTCTACTTCGTATACGGAGCATTTCCTGGGGGGATAGGGATGCATGTTACCCAGACGCGGACGATTAAAAACACTGCATGACCTCCCGCCGCTCTTGATCTCCGCTGCAAGCCAAAGAACAGATTCGTCTACTTCCCAGTTCAGAGCAGAGCAGTGCCTTGGCCCTTTCCCATGTGTGTCCACAGCGTTGTAGGTATAACAGTAAAGGGAGGGAGAGTAGAGGCAGTGTGAGGAAAGAGCATTGTGCAAGGCCGTTGGACATGCTGTCGTGAGGGCTTTAACCCATTTCTTGTCTCTGTCTCTCTGTAGAAACCTTTTAGGGCTAATCCACAGAATGATAGAGTTTGTGGTGCGTGAGGGGCCCATGTTTGAAGCCATTATCATGAGTAACGAGAAGAACAACCCTGACTTCAGGTAAGAAGCATTATTAAAGCTTATGTGCAGGAGGGTGACAGTCAGAATGTGGAGCTTAGCTGACCGGCGAGCTCTTTCCAGTGGCAAACTGGATTTTAGAGACGGTCACAGTTCAATTCGGAGCCGGCATTCTCTAATGTCAGTATTTTGCCAATGTCCTTCAACTGGAGGTCATTGGCAGAGGAACAAATAAGTTTAGTTCCACTACAATGGGGCCTAATCAGCCAGGGGTATTTTGAGTCTCCACTGATGCACATGCTTGTCTGTGGTTCCAGGTTTCTGTTTGACAACAAGAGTCAAGCACATGTATACTACAGATGGAAACTGTTCTCTATCCTGCAGGTAGGAAAATATGAATGAATTCCTTTTTCGTTTCCCCGATATACTAGCACTGTATCGTCGGTGCAAATTCACCGGAAATCTCCATGCAAAAATGCTATCCGAGGCTTTTGCTTTGTTAATGAGTGACATTGGTATTGAACTGATTGGCTGTGAATGTATAGATGGCGCAGCATGTGACGTTGAATATAGGGTCACGGTAAGTTTGTCAGCGGTGATGGTAGCTTTGGGCTGAAGCATGTCCCCATACTGCCTGAATGCCATCCAGGGCGAGTCCCCCAACGAATGGCGGACCTCAGACTTCCGCATGTTCCGTGGAGGATCCCTGTGGCGGCCGCCCGCGCTGAACCCCTACCTGCATGGTAGCGAGGATGGCAATGAGGAGGAGGAAGAGGAAGAGGAGTTGAAGAAAGGGCAGCTGAAGGCAGAGTGAGTGAGAGCTGGATGCTACCTACTGAGTGGTGTCCCTGTATGTTACCTGGCAAGAAGAGTGACATACGGGGGGGGGGCACAAAATAAGATGCTTAAAAATTAGAGCTGTCGCTCTTTTCACAAATCGAGGTCAGTCGAATTTCAAATGTCACGCAATTCATCTGAATATATGCAAATACCTGCGATTTTTTTAAAATAGTTTTGTGTTCCCTCGCATAACTTTGCTTTACTAATTATGACTACTGTGTCCGTTTAAAGTACAAAGCATAGGATTAATGGACTAATAAGTATAAACCTAAATAATACAGACATGTCCAAGCGACACCCCTTGGTTTTCCAAATTTCTTTACAGGCAAATTTTAATTATTATTTCAATGTTTGTGCATGTGCACTTCACCTTCAATAGTCCAGCCGTCTTGCTTAAGTTAGTGGTAACTGGTGGTAAATGGACACAGCGCAATTATTAACAAATATGTATAAAAACACATAATATTAAAGTTAAATTGTCCCCCATAGTTTAATGCTTAAAGTACACTTTACGGGACATGTCTGCATTGTTTACGTTTATCCTTGCCGTCATGTAAATAGCAAGTGGGCAAGTACAGTGAGATCAGAACGCGCTTCTAGGTCACAGTAACACTTTAGAATCCGAATGGGTTAATTATAGTGCGAATATGAATTTTTCACGATGTTCGAACGAATGTGGTAGCCCTACTAACGATATAGCAATCTTAGGGAACTAACAAGGAGTATGGATACCGTTTGCCTTGAGACCGGCTTCAGTATTCGTTGGAATGCTGTCATACATCTCCTGAGCTGTGGGTAGTGGGGCATCGGACCATTAATCTACTTTGCACCATCTGTGGCCCAAAAAGCTTAAGTGTTTTGATCTGGTGTTTGGGGGGCCATCAGTACCAGTGGACGGTCTTAGCCAGAGTGATACTGGCTCGCTAGATCCGCACCCCAGCAGCAGATTGCGCCTTAGGTGGCGACCTATGTTGGCTGGTGGGGCGACCAGCACCAGAGGCCATTCACCTCATCCTATAAGATGGCTTGATGTTCCTTGGCCTTTAAGACCATACAGAACAATCATTGAAAATTATAACTCTGGATAGATAGATCTAGGTGGATAGATACTTTATGTATCCCAAAATGTGAAGCAGGAGACACTGGGTACGACCAAAAACCAGTCAGGTACAGGGCAGAAGTGATTTTCTAATGCCAGAGATAACTGTTAACTTATCCGACAGTTTCTCATGAATCGTAGGATGACATCAAGTGACCTTCAAAAGGAATGGGAAACATTAAGAGCAGGTGTGAAGTGCACTAAGACAGTTCACATCATGCTCCTAGAAGCAGGACTGAATTCCCATAAAGCAAGAAAGAAGCCCTTCATCAATGAGAAACGGGGAAGAGCCAGACTGCAGTTTACAAAAATATATATTATTCACAGACACCCATAAATTGAGAAATGAGAGAAACTAAAAATTTTGTTGTGGTGAAGAGGAAGACTTGTTGGGCAGCTGGCAGAAAAGACGTCAGGTAGCACTTTCAGGAGCACTGCATTTCAGTGACTGGCATACTATTAGGAATATACAGTGCTCACGGAAAGTCTTGGGATGCTTGACTTCATTAGTTTCCATAAAATTTAAATCACATTAGAAATAACTGCAAGTTTTAAAGTAAAACAATTTCAAGTAGTAATAAATTGAAACCCAAATTCCCAGTTCTAAAATAGCTCTCTGTTCTGAGTTCAAAGTTCCTTGACAAGCATCACTGGGTGCTTTTTAATTAGTAACACCATAGCAATAACATAAAACACCAAACATTTGTCTTTAAAGTCCCTTTGGGACCCAGTGACTATAATTGTAATTAATAAAATGGCAAGAACAGAATGGGTCAGTAAAAAAAACTGACACTTACACAGACCTTCCACAAAGAATTTCTTTTTAAGTTAAACCTTGCTTGTCAATGGACTGTTATGAAACCAGTTAATTTTAAACATTATTACAGAATTAAGCAAGCATCCCAACACTGTGAGCACTGTATATGGATGGAGGATATGTGATCCCTATATGGGGGAAAGGGGTGACCGATGACTCATCAGACCATAATAGTTTTTTTTTTTTTCCTGTTGCTCGGGGTTCTGTGCTCATCTTTGCATACAACCAGTTTCTCTGTGGTGTCCCTGCCCTTAATTCAAGCTTTGTGACGATCACAACGTGTAGGTTGTGGGTCACAAAGTTGCAGATTTTAGTTCTGGGGTAATTTGAGGGGGCCTATAGGTGTATAGCAGATATCCTGTTAAATGCTAGTCTATTCCTATCAGTGAGTGTTGACTAGCGACTGCTGTTTCACTTTGCCGGTGCAATTTCGGTGTCTGCCACAAGCTTTTGTCAATTTTTTAGACCGTTCCTCTTGAAATTTTAAATAATTTAGCTGTTTTGTGATCAGTGCAATTGGGGCACCATTTGGCCTCTTTGAAAATGCTAGTTTGCTCCAATGTTACTTTGACTATCAGACCCATAAGCCCACTGCTGATTGGCTGTCAACCCAGCATGCCTCACCTTTGTGGCTATGTTTGTAATCATGATGCAGGTACTTCAAAGTTAGACCTTTTTCATACGTTTCTGTTGTGTGGTCCTCCTGCACAGATGGCGATTTAGGCAGTGAAGTCATACAGTCCATGTTTGTGTATGCAGCCTGCACCCTGTTGTTAATTAATACAACCCATTAAGCAAAAGCTGAATTATATGGGTCTCTGCTTCTTATTGAAAACACAAGTGGATTGCGGCATTCAATAAAATTTATTGGTAAATTTGAATAGAAAACACTTTATATTTAACTCGGATAATGATGTTTTATCCGTGTTGCATAATGTGTTTGAACTGATTACAGGATGTAAAATGAGAGTTGGTTTTGTACTTTAAGTTAATATAATCCCCCAGCAGACCCTTTGGCACGGTAGTCTAAGTCTGTAACTCTGAGATTAAACACTACAGCTGTTTTGATTTTCCTCTTCGCAGGCATCGAGACAAGCTGGAGAATATCTTAAGAGGGCTGACGCCATCCAGAGAGGACATCGGAGACGCTATGGTGTTCTGTTTAGAGAGGGCGGAGGCGGCTGAGGAGGTGGTGGGCTGTATCGCGGAGTCGCTATCTCTGCTCCAGACCCCTCTTCAGAAAAAGGTTTTTATTAAGCTACTGTCAGTACAGTGTACACCCAGGGTGGAAAATTCTGGATCTTGTGTTTAATTTTTTTTAGCATCTTAGTTACAGCTGAAGCACCAAGTAAGGTGACTGGTCAGATGATCACTTCTTATATGAAGCTATCGAGCTGTCAGCCTCAGTCGAAACAAAGCCAACCTGCAGCACTTGGGTCGAATTTTCCACCCCTTGTTTATTCTGGGTACGAGTGATGGTTATTTAATTTATACAATTTGATATATAAACTTTTAGCTCGTGTGAATGTAGAACTTGTATAGGGATTCTTCCTGCTACTCAACAAATGTTTCTCCTTTGTTCGTTCTGAGAAAATAAGGCGAGATGCTAAGGTGTGACAGGTGCCTCGTTTGTCTTTGCCCACAGAATCTTCATTATGGGTCGTATTCCTGTTTTTTCTGTTCTCTTTGCAGATTGCACGATTGTATTTGGTATCTGATATTTTGTACAACTCGTGTGCCAAAGTTGTCAACGCATCCTACTATCGAAAATAGTAAGTGCCATCTTCTTTTGAAGGTATTTTTAACGTGGGTGGCCCGTGGGAGAAGGCTTGGCGCCAAACGTGCGTGTATGCGTTTTCTCTGCCTCCCTCATAGTTTCGAAGCGAAACTGCCCCAGATATTCGGAGACATCAGTGAAGCGTATCGCAATGTCCAGGCCAGGCTTCAGGCCGAGCAGTTCAAGGTGACCTGCTCTTAAATCAGCGACTGACTCACGTCGTTTTTTAAGCTCCTTTAAGGTATTATATACTGTTCCTTATGTCTCCTTCCCATCTCTTCTTACCAGCAAAAGGTCATGTCATGTTTCCGGGCATGGGAAGACTGGGCCATTTACCCAGAATCCTACTTGATCCAGCTACAAAACATTTTCTTGGGCCTGGTGAAGGCAGGGGAAGAGGTGATTGTGAGGTCGGAGGTGAGCTCCTCGTCATTGTAGGCCGTTTTGGAAATTAACGAGAACAAAGGGCAAAAATGCCCCAAGAAATCTCAGAATGTCCCTACAAGCCATAATCAGTTCCAAAAATATATATTTACTGGTTTAGGCCAATATCCTAGTCCTTCATTAATCCATCATTTTATTTCTGTACATTTCATTTAATGTCTAACATACTCATACAAGCAGTGCTGCTGGTCACACTACATTGGTACATAAGTATGTGATCGTAATTACGTACTACTATGGAAAGCTCTTACTGTACCTAGCAGAGGCCAATTTTACTTTTTAATAAAGTCGTTCATCCATAATTGAAGACCGATCTCTGCTAGGGGCGTGGCTAAGGATCGTCCACTTAGGTGGGTGGCGAAGCCGCTGCTATCAGCAACTTTTACAGTCGCCAATAGCTGGGCAGTGTATCGATTTTTCATGGTATATCTATAAATTTTCAAAAGGATATAGAATGATTCAGTGCTGTTTATATCGATATACCTTTTATTGTGTTAAAATTAGGGTTAAGAGATTTTCTATATTCTTCCTGGTTGTAAACCATGCGAGACCGTTCACTAAGTGTCTCATGGGGTATTTCATAAAGGCAAAGAATAATTGGTTCTTTGATTTTAAAACATTGCTGAATAGCAATTTGCAGTATTTGCTTGATTTTGTTGAAGGGACCAGTTTGCATTTACGGTTGTGAAAATGTTTTATATTTTTATAGACCTTTAGTAGTTTCTGAAGAGGAGGTTTTAAAAAGACGACAAACTAATTTATTTTTTAAAAACCATGATGTTTTCTATAAACCAATACACTATACATATAAACCAAGGCAATTAAGAGCTAAATAAAAGCCTAAATAGTCTTTCGCCTGCTTTCTCTCACATGCAGATGGTATTCTATACTTATACAGATGATTGATCTCTTAGGAACAGCAATAGTATGCTGATTGTTTACTCATGTTGTCACAAGGTAG